>CAJQUN010001705.1:0-48959 GCA_907163345.1 Haberlea rhodopensis | reverse complement strand
AAAATTGAGCTCAGGTTAGTGAGGACGTACCAGGAGGAGGACTAGTTGGGTAAGAGCTCATCTATAGCGCCTGAGTACGTCCTCCTCGGATCAGGATGATTGTGTCAAATTGTCGACCCCCAATGGCTAACATAACCCTCTGGTAGAATATATCTTCTTTGTATCGATGCGGGAGGGGACGACCCTCGGGGAGAGAATCTCTCCAGGCCATGGGGCAAGACCAAGGTCGGGTGGTTTAACAAAGAAGTATGTTATTTCCATCCTTTGTGAGAACTTAGGATTTTCTCCAAGAAACTTAAACACGACTGGTCTGACACGAAGTAGAACAAGCCATGAAAGGTGGGTGTTCTTGACATGAAAAAAATAATGCATAAGAGAGAGGAGAGAATGGGAGATTTAGAGATTGAAACAAGGGCGCAGCGGTGGCCATGCTCTGGTAGGAGTTTGGACTGAGCTGACTGAGGGAGACGCAGAAATAGCTAGAAAGATCTTGGTACAAAGAAGGAATAGGGAAGCGCAGTCCACTCCTGATTGTTCAACGAAGAAAGGAAAAAATACAACGGGGGGACATGGGGGTGGTCACCGACCTAGGTATTCGTACCTCGTGGTCATGAGGAATGAAGTGAGAACGGAGAAGAGTCTCAGCCTCAGCCGAAACACGGGAACTAAGGACCTCGTACCACGGTAGTCCAGCCCGAACCAGATCTCGAGGATCAACCTCGAAGTTTTGGGGGGATGGTTCATGGTTGGGACGAGGAGGGACTTGAAGAGGGGGGACAGCGGTAACAACCTTCCCCACTGGGCCACTATGGATCGGAGAGTTCGAAAGCCCCGACCCCGAGGCATCTGCAGCCGATCACCTGAGGGCGGCCCCGGAAGTGGAAGAAGTTGAATCTGACATAAAAGAAACTAAGAAGAGCCGAAGAACTTACAGAAGGTCGGAGTGTACGAGAAGAGCAGGAGGAGACGTATAGCGTGAGAAAGGTGGTGCAAATGAGGGGAACTGGGAATTTATAGGCAACCAGGAGAATGGGCCGTTTGGGCCAAGCCCACTTGAACGGCGGGGATCGAGGGAGGCCAAACGTCTCAAGCGTGGATACGGACGCGTGGCAGCCTCATCGATTGGTGGGTACATCAATCGTCACATCTTGCTGACAACCTGTCTTGTCAAGGTCAAGAATTTGAATATCTGACAACTCGGTTCAGGTCTCGGTATAAAACAGATAGTCGAGAACATCGCTACTCTAGCTCGACTAGAGAGGGATACTCATGATATCCCGATAAGAGGTCAGTACGGCCTCGACCTTACTCCTGGGGTATAACCCGACCCTACTTCTTCGTTTGCCTCAAGTGCTTAGCTCGGGAGATATTTTCATGCCCCGGGAGGAACATACCCTCATGAACTCAGCTCAGTGAACAAACTCGTAACCTCAGCCCGGGTGTTATTTCCGTGTCCTCAGCTCAACATGTGTCTTCAACCCTACTTGATCAAACTAATCCAGCGCAGGTTGTGTTCGCAGGAATCTTGCATTGTGATCAGGACGGCGACTGGGCTGGTGTCCTAACTTTAAGCAATCCCCTTAGTTTCTTCTTCGGCGTTATACCTTGGGCACTAGTGTGGTCCCTCGTCCGAGCTGTCTGTAACGAAATTTTATTTCCAACAGAGGACCACTCATGAATGGACCAATCAGAGAATGACTAACGTTCAGGGAATATCTTCTAGTACTATCAAGATCTCGCAGGTGGTGCGTCGTACGAGGTGTACAGTATTTGTCGGTGGTCCCCACCCTCTGAGACACTGACACCCAGTGGAGTGCTAGCGATGGTATCCCGAGGCCCCGCCGGCCGTAGCAGGTTGTTCTTCTCTCACCCCTCATAGTATATATATATGTGGGGTATCAGGTTTGAAAGGTAGGTAGACTCCCCGTCATTTCTCTTCAAAAAAGTTTTTATTCCCTATCCTATATTATGGCTTGATCGTCGGAGGAGCCCCACCGGAGAACTCTCTCCGGCTCCCTTCTAACATTTTTTCTGTCAGGACAACTCATCTCCGGAAGGGGAGGAGCTATTGTTAGCCGATGAAGACACCCTACCAAAATCCGAGGTAACATTTAGAATAATATAAAATAGCTTATCAATTTCCTAAGCTTTTTTAAGGATCATTTTCAAAAGAAATTGTTTTTTCTCCATCACCTTAGGGGTGAACAAATAGAAATCACTAACAAGTGGGCAGTTTGAATTAATTACACGGGCTGACTTACAAACTTTACAATCCCACGTCTCCTGCCACTCACAATCTCCAGAACCCCCAACTCCGAAGCTATACACATCTGACTTTATTGAAAACACGCCATTGAGTGCGTATTCCGGGGACACATACGGGCTGCACAAATGTTACAAAAAAAATAACAGTGGCATATAAAATTATTAATGACTCTGAGAAATTATTGAATACGGAAAGGACCCAATAGGAAAATGGATCACACTTACTAGAGCCCACTAATAAAAGTTGTGTATTCATCTGAACCTTCTTCTTCCAAAGATTTTGCTTTGCTAAAACATGAGATTTTAGGATTCATATTGATGTCCAGTAAAATATGCCACGGATTGAGATGCCTGCGAAGTATCCTCATTCCCGAATCTTGATGAAGATATGTAACTCCTCGAGCAACCCCAATTATGATTTTGAAACGTTGTGCCCAATGAAGGTGTTGAAATCTCTCTTCATTAACGTGTAAGAGTTAGCAGATCTCAATGTTGATCACATATAAAACAAAAAAAATCAAGAAGGGGTGGAAAGTTACGACGGATGAATAAATTGTTTTGCACTCACCGAACATAAATTTATGTAAACTTCCGTTTTCCATGAACTCCTGCACAAGTATCATATATTCTTTATGAATGCAGTACCCCAGTAGTTTAAGGATATTTCGGTGCTGAAGTTTCTGAAGCATTAAAATCTCATTAATGTACTCTCTGACAAGACGTTGGTTACTAGATGGTGAAAGTAGTTTAACAGCAACTATCTGTCTTGACACCGGAAGCACACCCTATGTAAAAATAGAATTTTAGTAGATATGTGGAGATCGTTTTATAAAGTTTTAGGGGAAAATTAATCAAATGGCCAATCTCAAGAAACTCACCTTATAAACAGAACCAGCTATGCATACTCCAACTATATTTGAAGATGAGAAATCATCGGTTGCAAATGAAATCATTGACCAATCAAATTTGGGCAAGTTTATACCTACTTTGGAAATTTCTGCAAAGATAGTTTCATTCAATGTAAGCACATTGTTAAAAGGTTCAAGTTTGGCATTATTTTTAATTGAGTCTTCTTGAGCTTGGATCCATTCAGGCTCAAGTTAAGGCATATTAAAAGAAATTATCCAGAAATTTAGACCATTTCCAAAGATACGTGAGCAGAACACTGATAATTTTTTTCCCCCTATTTCATTGTTTGTACCTGATAATATTGAATATTCATTTTTCCTGGATGGTTGAACTTTTTTCCATAAGGCATCCCATGGCCAAATCCGTGATGGCTTATAAGATGAGGCTTTTCTTCCTTCTTCTATTTGATATGTAGGATTGTCATTATCGATTTGATTGTTGGTTTGATCTTTTGGTGGAGATGTAGGAGTAGACTCATCGATGGAAGGTGCCATTGTTGCTTGCTCATCAGCAGATAAGTTGGTTTCATCAGTACATAGAGCATCAATTGTTCTCTCCTTTGACACCGATGATTCCACGATATCCTGCTGCTCAAGGGCAAACTCAAGTTGTAGCACAACTTGAGCCATTGTAGGTCGTTTCGTTGGTTCATCTTCCAAGCATCTATCAACAATCTCTACAAATGCTTTCAGGCTATTTGGTGAAATTTCGTTTCTCAGATTTGAAGCTACAATGAGTTCAACTTCTCGTTCCCTAATTTTTTCTCGGGCCCACTTGGTCAGAATTTGCTCAGCCTCAGAAACCCTTAGATCAAGTGCTGGTCTCCCACACAATACTTCCAACAACGCCACACCAAAGGCATATGTGTCACTTTTCCTAGTTAGTTTACCAGTGCGACAATAAGTCGGATCAATGTACCCAAACGTGCCCTTCACTTTTGTGCTTATGTGGCTTCGTAAATTGCTCAAGTTCTCATGTTTTACCATGCCGAAATCTGAAACCTTAGCCGTGAAATTTTCATCAAGCAAGATGTTTGAAACCTTGACATCCCGATGTATGATTCCATGCCCTGTGTGAAGATAGTCTAGTCCTCTACCAGCACCGATGCAGATATTAAGACGCTGGTTCCATGTAAGAGAAGCACAACTATTACCTTTTCTGGCAAGTTTATATAGGTGATCCCCCAATGTTCCACCGGCCATGTACTCATAAACCAGAATCATTTCCCCTTCCTCATTGCAGTAACCAATCAAAGAGACTACATTATTATGTCGCAGCTTGGAAAGTGTTTCAATCTCGTTCAAAAACTCGTGTGCCCCTTGACTTGAATCGAACTTTAGACGCTTTATGGCGACATTCTCTTTCCCGTTATCAATGAGGCCCATATAGACTTTACCAAATCCACCTTTACCGAGGATAAGATGATGACTAAAATTTTTGGTAGCTAATTTTATCTCAGCTAGTGAAAAATGACGACAGAAACGTTCAGCCCTGGCTGATGGTTTGTTTTCCTCCTCCACGTAGGTCTTCATCCTCATTTTCAGGTTTCTAGCTTCCCAAATTTCTCGGAGCTTGTGGACAACTATGTTTGCTAGAGCAATTATAGTAATTGAAATAGTTACAATGGCATTTCTATTACCATGAACTGAGAGTAATGTGTTGATAGTACTGGATGATGATTCACGTGCAGGAGGCGACGGATTTGAACAGGCAAGACTATTGTCAAGGTTGCTCAACTTGAGTATTTCAAATCCCGTGAAAGGACCATATCCATCCACAAATTCACGGTACGAGAGCAGAGAAACCACAATATCATGTTTAACACCTTCATTGTGCCCTTTGAACATCACTATGTAGTCCTTGTACGTGATGATATTATAGATATCTCTTTCTCTAACCAAGTCTATATTACTGTAAACACTCACCTCGTTAATTAGGACTTCGAAATTCACAGAACCAGTCTCTTGCACGAGCTTAAGTCCTATATCTGATAAATGAAGCCTTATCAAGTACCTAAATCCGACATCCACGGATATTTTCCAGTTAATATTGTTAATCTGGTTTGCTTTTACACTGGGGACAGTTCCCCACATCCCAAGCATATCACTAATATCATCACCATCCCGTTTGATATTTACTCGACGAACCATTTCAAGCACGGTGCTGTTATCAACGTAGAACTGTTGAGACTTACGTCCAACCACTTGGGCTCCAATATCTCCATCATCGTGAAAGTGAGAATGGGCTAAAGGCACTGTAATTATCTCAATACCATTTAGGAAAGCAAAAGTATCCTCCGATTGACTACTTGCGGGAGTGAAAACTATATGCAGTGGTTTATTTTCTTCTACGCTTATACAAAATTCTTTGATAATAGAACTCAAGCCAAGAGCATCAGCAGTTAGTGAGGCACTGAAGTTGCTGAGCAAGGTGAAAGGGCCAGCCTCAACAGTGAACAAGTCCTTTAACTTTTGAAAACCTTTATATGGAGTGGGATTGAAATGAAGGCGGATAAAGTTCTCACCTGGGTTGACAAGAAATACATAGGAAAATCTTGAACGAGATAATCTGGCAGTTTTGAAGGGAACTAGATCAGTAGAGACGGAGTCCCGGGCAACACTTGAGATGGTTGATTTTCCCGTAATTTGAACGGAGGAAGCAAATCTTGGGTGGGTATCTCCAAGCCATTCCCTGCCATTCTTTGCCGCCGAAGTCCCAACTGAACCGCAATTAATCGAAACTTCACCTGTGAGGTAAGCTGGATCGTCGGAACAAACAATAAATCTGATGAAATGGCATAGACATAGCATAAAGGAAATTGAAGAAACGGGGAAAAAGCGATTGTCCATTTTTTCGAATTGTAAATTCAGAACGATAAAATCTTGAAATGAAATATGCATGATGAGAGACTACTTCAAAGTCTACTCATGGCTAATATTAGACTGGAATAAAATATTAGAAATATTCATATCTAGCTCGGCTTAGATCCAATATTCATTTGTAGGCAAATTTAATTTTTTATTATAAAAAAAAAAAATTCATAAAATATGGTTGTTTGAAAAAATTTAAGGTTCTATTATATTAACACTATTCTAAAGTTGCACTCTTGGAGTGCAACTTTACAAATTTTTTTTTTTTTTTTATAAAGTTGCAATCCAAGAGTGCAACTTTAAAATAGTATTATTTTAATTATAAATTAAAAATAATTTAAAATTCTGTATTAAATATTAAAAAACAAATTTTTTTTATTGGTATTATGTTTTACATAAAAATTTTAAACCACATAAATAGTTGAAATATGAATAAATGATCTGAAATAGTACACATAAAAATAAATAGATTATTCTTTACATTGAACTCTAAATATTTCCTCCGGTCCCACAACCACGTCTATGTATCAGTTGTTGTGGTCTTCTAGATGGCTCAACTTCATCTACATTCCGCGTTTGTGATTGAGAGGGTCTAGTCCTAGCGCTGGACTCACCAATATCATATTGTGGCGTCAAGTCGGGGAATGTAACAGGTGAGATATCAAAATGTGGACGTGGCTGTGTAGAACCGGGTACACGAAGCAGAAGATCCATAAATGAGATTTCACTGTATGCTTGAGTTGGATATGATATATATGGAGTGTATGGTGATGGCTTCTCCACATGGGCAGGTTGTGTGCCGTAGTAGTCAGAAGATGTGGCATCATAATGGAATGAAGAATGATGTGATGTTGATGTCCCCCCTGCATCATATGTATCAGTAGTAAATGGAGGGATATCATTATGAGCATCAACCTGAGTATCAGAGGTACTTGACCGTCTTCTCCTCCGGTTGCCCCCTCTAGTGGTATCTCGCTGCCGTGCAGGCATACCATATCTATTTTGTTGTGTCCGAGCAAGTTGACGCAATTCATCCACAATAGCTAAGTTCTGATCTAATACACGTCTGACCCCGGGTGAGATCCCTTCATCCTCACTCAAACTTGAGCAACTAAGTCTTAGTTGCTCCATATGCACATCCTTACAAAAAAATATGGTTAAATAGGTAGCATATGTGATATCCCCGAAATGATTAATTGCAATTTGGTGCATTGATTGAGTTTATATGATTAATTATGGTGGTAATTAATTATGTGTTGAAATTATTATGTGGAAATGCTTAGTCACGTGTTAGAGTGACCTGGGATAGCATTTCAGGGTGCATGTTGGGTATGTTGGGAATTATGGTTGGAAGCATGATTTAATTGCCTTGGTTAGCAATTTGTTAGAAATCATGTGTTTAATTGATATTTTGGTGCATTTGGTTTAATGCTTTGGAAAATATCATGTTGGGGTGTTTTATACACCATGAATTGTGGATTGCATTTTAATTAAACCCAACCCCACTTTTTATACCCAAACACCCCACACCTTCTGCTTCGTGTACCCGGTTCTACACAGCCACGTCCACATTTTGATATCTCACCTGTTACATTCTCCGACTTGACGTCACAATATGATATTGGTGAGTCCAGCGCTAGGACTAGACCCTCTCAATCACAAACGCGGAATGTAGATGAAGTTGAGCCATCTAGAAGACCACAACGACTGATACTTAGAAGTTGTTGTGGGACCGGAGGATATATTTAGAGTTCAATGTAAAGAATAATCTATTTATTTTTATGTGTACTATTTCAGATCATTTATTCATATTTCAACTATTTATGTGGTTTAAAATTTTTATGTAAAACATAATACCAATAAAAAAAATTGTTTTTTAATATTTAATACAGAATTTAAAATTATTTTTTAATTTATAATTAAAATAATACTATTCTAAAGTTGCACTTTTGGATTGCAACTTTATAAAAAAAAAATATTTGTAAAGTTGCACTCCAAGAGTGCAACTTTAGAATAGTGTTAAATTTACACTCCAAGAGTGCAAATTAAAATAGAACCTTAAATTTTTTCAAACAACCATATTTTATGAAATTTTTTTTTATAATAAAAAATTAAATTTGCCCATATTTAGATGTATAGAAGTATTTTCCGTAAAATCTATATGCTTATTCGACGTGAGAAAACTTATTCTAGTTAGGCTATAAAATTATTATTTTTTATCGAAATCAGTAAATAAAAATCATAAAAATACAAGATTCTGAATTAATATACTTTTAACATTGTATTTGAATTCAATTGTAATGTATTATCTTACTATTTTATAATATTTAAACCCTTTAGAAAAATTAATTTGGTATGTTCATTTTTACATTACAAAATTACCCTCTATCTCTTCCTATTTTTTAATAAAAAAAAAGGGCAAGAAAGGCAAAATAAATCGTATGCGCTCATCCTACCCATTTCCCCTCCACTGCAGTTTTAACTTCCCTTATTTCTCATCTTCATCAGAGTTTTCCCCTCCATCTTTCACCATTGGTTTTCTTCCTCAACACCACTTCCCCCTTCTCACATCTGTTTGGATCTAGTTTGTTACTTGACGTAAGTTTTTAATGTTGTATTTCCCATTTGTATGTTTATGCTTTGTTGTTGGACGAGGCCACAGTAAACCGTGTGCTCGTAAACTCTAAATTGCCCGCCTACAACTTCTGACCTCCTGGACAAGAGAGTTCCAAGGTACAACGTCCCAAACACCTCTGTATGGGTTGAAGCAGAAACCCAGACAGACTCACTCGAACACTAAGAAGTGTGTAGTACTCTCAAGAAGATGATATGATATGCAAATGCAAATTCGGGATGAAGAAAACATAAAGCTGAAGCAGCAGACCACTCCAAAGGTCTCAGAATTAAGTGTAAAGATTAATGGGGTAGATGAAAAGTCTCAACACTTAAACATCAGATTAATAAGGATTTAAGTCTCACACTTAAATCTGACATCAATTCTGCAGGTAGGTGAAAAGTCTCAAACTTAATACTCAGCAGAATATGAAAAGTCAGGCAGCGACACGCGCGGCGCGACGCGGCGCGGCGAGGCGAGTCGAGTCGAGTCGAGTCGAGTCGAGTCGTGTCGTGACGTGACGTGACGTGCGGAGCGGACGGACGGACGGCGCGCGAGGGGCACCCATCTTTACTACTTAACTACACTCTAATGATTTGTATCTCAATATAAACAAACCATAATGCCTTAATTACTCAATGTGGGATTTCTTTAGCCTAATTGCCTTTCATAATTAACTTACCATAATTTTGTTCTCATTAACAAAATATAACATAATTATTGGGCTCTTATTATTAACCCAATAATCCAATTATTATTATTAATCCAACACTATTTAACCACCCAATTGTGCTTCTAACACAACTGATGTCCATCCTTGAATTTGGATATTTTAATTGGATTTCGTTTTATGAAATCGAATTGCTCTATCTCAGTGCTTCAAAGGCAAGTGGATATGATTGAATTTGTAGTGGCCGTGTCGAATGTGCAGCCTCTTTATCTATACTATATCTATTGGCCTATTTCCTGAGAAAATTAAAAATATCTTGATTAATTAGTTTGCTTGGATGTGTTTCACCCAGTATAGATCACAGAGGTACTCGGACAACCACGCAAGAACCTGCACCTTGGAAGAAGATGATGGCTCCATCCGTATAAGTTCCAAGCCCGAGTTGTATTTCCATTTTTAATATTTTTTGCGCATTTGACTTTTATTTTTAGGTTCAATTTTGAGAAATGGGTTTGAGCTCACTTTGATTATTTTATTTTCTTTAGTGGAAACTTATAGTTGAAGAGTATTATGATTGGTAATCAAAACATCTTCTTAATATCATCATCGGAACATCATTTATGACTAAAATCAATCCAGGCATAAGTTTCTGTCCATTTATTTTCTTTTATTGTATTTTTGTGATTATTTCAATTGTGATTGGTATTATTCTTTTTATTTAACATTCTTTTCATTTTTAAATTTGCGTACTAAGTTCTCGATAATTTGTCAAAATGAAACACATTCATTATTAAATGGTTACTTTAATTTAACCAACTTTGTGTGAAATAATTATGCTTGAAAATGCGCCATTTTTCTTACCATTAATGATGCAATCTTATCATGGAACAAAGATCCTATGACTGACCTAACTTTTAGATTGAAGTGGAAATCATTTAGTGTAGGAGAAAAGCGTATTGATGGAGGCCCTTAACACTATATTTTTGTTGTGGATTTAGCACCATATGTTACAGACTATCTTCTGCAAGAGAATTTCCGAGTTAGTTATCCATCAATCAAAGTGGAAATCATTTGGTATAGGAGAAAAACGTATTGTTCGAGGCCCTTAACAATATATTTTTTGTTGTGGATTTAGCACCATATGTTACAAACTATCTTCTGCAAGAGAATTTCCGAGTTAGTTATCCATCAGTTAGAGGAGCCAAGGCCGTGACAGATCCAAACACTGAGCGGTCTAAGGGATATGTGTTTGTTAAGTTTGCTGATGTGATGGAGAGGAATCGAGCGATGGTTAAGATGAATGGTATTACTGCTCATAAGCCATAGAACATGATGTTACTAATACGATGTCTCAATTTGTTATTAAAATCAATACGAAAATGTATGCATGTGTTGATTGTAAATTCAATTATGCCATATTCAAATTTTTTTATTTATAAAATTTCGAGATTCAATTTTAAATTTTTATGTTTTATTGAATGCATTTGGATTTAGACTCGGACTCATTGCTAATTGTTTGACATAATGGGCCACCTACAAAACCATTAAATAGAAGTTACTAGGCAACCACTTTAAAAATTTCTGCATTTCATAAATTGCTTTTATATTCGAGGCCTAAAAAATAATATGACTCATTAGTTGTACATGGATTCAAGTTGCTTGGAACATAAAATAGTTTTAATGTATAACCATGCCTTTCTATTGCACTACATATATATTTATTATTTTGCTATGTAGGGCATAATGATGTCTACCTTTACCTCGCATTTCAACCCGAACAACAATTACAGACGTCAAAGGCGTACGACACGTGAACGCGAAAGAAGGAATTCAATGAGTCAGGAACAACGGCAGGCTTATCTCAGTCGCCGTCGATCAAACTACGAAAGAAGAAGGATGGATTTGTTATCAGAAAAAACTCAACATTCTACTGATTTTACTTCCTCGGACGCCACTTCGAACATACATGGTATGATATTTCAAAATTTTTTCCTAAACACTCTAAAATGGGTCTATTTCAAACTACAGTTATTTCAAAGTGTAAAATGTTAACTTCGTGTCATTTGTGTTAGGTACTGATCATACAGTGCCACATATATCTCGCACAGAGCCATTAACTTATCATAATTTAACATCAAATTTCGAACGTGGGAGTACGAGTGCACATCGACAATATGAACAACAAGGTAACCAAATTACACTTTACATTTATTTTAAAAAAATACAAGTGAAAATTTAAACAATAAATATCTAAGCATGCTACTTAATATTATTCTTATTACAAACTTTCTACTTCCTCAAAAATATACTTTACACAATTGCAGGGAATGATCTTATTCCAAATATGAATGAAAATAATATACTTCGACGTTCACGTCCACGACGATATCATAATCTAGCTAGAAATTTACAAGATAGTCGAACACTTGATAGATTCCTCTTGGTTGACCCAACTAATTGCCGACATTGTGAAGCTTTGTTGTTTCATGGTGAGACATCTCAATTCTGTTGTAGAAATGGGCGTACCAAATTGGATCCAGTACAATCACCAAGTGAATTACAAAATTTGTTTGCTATGGAAACTGAGGAAGGAAGACATTTTAGGCAATATATAAGGTCGTACAATCATGTTTTCTCATTCACATCAATGGGGGTTAACATAGATGAAACATTGGCAACTGGTGCAAATGGGATTTATGTGTTTCGTGCTCAGGGTGCAATTTACCATTCGATTGGGAGTCTTATGCCAAATGTAAATAGTAGGCCAAGATATATGCAGGTGTGGATTGTCGATATAGAACATGAAATAGACAACCGACTTTTAGAAAACCAAGAACTTAGACGAGATTTGTTGATGAAGATTCAAAACATTCTTGATCAGTACAATCCGTTTGTTCATGTTTTCCGACAAATCGGTCAGCGTCAGGACATGCCTACCTGTAGATTAATCATAAAGCAACAAAAACCTAATCAACACCAATATAGTCTTCCAACAGCATCTGAAGTTGCAGCAGTAATTGTGGACAACGAGGGAATCGAAAATCTTAATGGTAGGGATATTGTTGTTGAAAGTGTCAATGGGCGTCTTACAAATATTCAAGACATAGCTGGCTATTACGATCCCTTACAATATCCTCTTCTTCTACCATATGGTACATATGGCTGGGATATTAATAGTCAAAATTTTGATGGAACTCGACTTACATGCTTAGAGTATTATGCCTTTGCCAAACAGGTTAGCAACAATGAAATTGAAACATTACATTAAAACAAATCATATTTCAAATATATTACTAACTTCATGGTTTATGACTAAAATCAATCCAGGCATAAGTTTATGTCCATTTATTTTCTTTTATTGTATTTTTGTGATTATTTCAATTGTGATTGGTATTATTCTTTTTATTTAACATTCTTTTCATTTTTAAATTTGCGTACTAAGTTCTCGATAATTTGTCAAAATGAAACACATTCATTATTAAATGGTTACTTTAATTTAACCAACTTTGTGTGAAATAATTATGCTTGGAAATGCGCCATTTTTCTTACCATTAATGATGCAATCTTATCATGGAACAAAGATCCTATGACTGACCTAACTTTTAGATTGAAGTGGAAATCATTTAGTGTAGGAGAAAAGCGTATTGATGGAGGCCCTTAACACTATATTTTTGTTGTGGATTTAGCACCATATGTTACAGACTATCTTCTGCAAGAGAATTTCCGAGTTAGTTATCCATCAATCAAAGTGGAAATCATTTGGTATAGGAGAAAAGCGTATTGATCGAGGCCCTTAACAATATATTTTTTGTTGTGGATTTAGCACCATATGTTACAAACTATCTTCTGCAAGAGAATTTCCGAGTTAGTTATCCATCAGTTAGAGGAGCCAAGGCCGTGACAGATCCAAACACTGAGCGGTCTAAGGGATATGTGTTTGTTAAGTTTGCTGATGTGATGGAGAGGAATCGAGCGATGGTTAAGATGAATGGTATTACTGCTCATAAGCCATAGAACATGATGTTACTAATACGATGTCTCAATTTGTTATTAAAATCAATACGAAAATGTATGCATGTGTTGATTGTAAATTCAATTATGCCATATTCAAATTTTTTTATTTATAAAATTTCGAGATTCAATTTTAAATTTTTATGTTTTATTGAATGCATTTGGATTGAGACTCAGACTCATTGCTAATTGTTTGACATAATGGGCCACCTACAAAACCATTAAATAGAAGTTACTAGGCAACCACTTTAAAAATTTCTGCATTTCATAAATTGCTTTTATATTCGAGGCCTAAAAAATAATATGACTCATTAGTTGTACATGGATTCAAGTTGCTTGGAACATAAAATAGTTTTAATGTATAACCATGCCTTTCTATTGCACTACATATATATTTATTATTTTGCTATGTAGGGCATAATGATGTCTACCTTTACCTCGCATTTCAACCCGAACAACAATTACAGACGTCAAAGGCGTACGACACGTGAACGCGAAAGAAGGAATTCAATGAGTCAGGAACAACGGCAAGCTTATCATTGTCATCGAGTTCCAAAAGAGGGGATTACCTCATGTTCACATGTTGGTAATACTTGAAAACATTGATAAGCTGCGTACTCCGGATGATTTTGATGCAGCCGTGTGTGCTGAAATTCCATCAACGGCAGAGGAATCCGAACTTTACGAATCAGTTACGCACCACATGATACATGGACCATGTGGATTATTCAATCCTAATAGTCCATGTATGTCAGATGGTATATGTAAAAAGAAATTCCCAAAATCATTTGCACCGTACACTACTCAAGGAAATGATTCATACCCTATTTATCGGAGGCGTGAAGGTGCTCCAGTGCAAATAACCACTAACAATCAAGTAATGGTTGATAACGGCTAGGTTGTCCCGTACAATCCATGGCTTTTGCTGAAGTATGATTGTCATATAAATGTTGAAGTATGTGGGGGGATAAAATGTGTCAAATATATATACAAGTATATTCACAAAGGACCTGATAGAGTGGCATTAGAATTACGTAATGGACATAACTCTGATGAAATACAACAATACGTAGATGGAAGGTGGATTTGTGCACCCGAGGCACTATGGAGAATTTATTCATTTGACCTTAGTAGGATGTATCCTTCGGTATTCAGATTACAAGTACATCTACCAAATCAAGAGCCAATTACATTCAATTCATTTCAACATGTAAGTGAAATACTTGCAAATGATGACAACTCAAAGACCATGCTTACAGAATTTTTCAACATGAATTGTGATCCCGCCTTGACAGGAAAGTATTTGTATCGTGAATTCCCACAACACTACCGATGGGTAAAAAATCAAAAGAAATGGGCTCCACGTACAAGAATGAATAAAGTTGTCGGGAGGGTGTATGTTGTGTCACCATCAGAAGGTGAAAGATTCTATTTACGTGTCCTTTTAAACCATATCAAAGGGCCTAGGTCTTTCGAAGAGTTGAAGACCATGAATGACATCATGTGTCTAACATTTAAAGAGGCTGCTGAAATTCGAGGAATACTTCAACATGATGATTATGTTCGTCAATGTCTTCAAGAAGCATGTTCCGTAAAAATGCCGTCCTCATTGCGAAGATTATTTGTCTCGATATTGGTATTTTGTCAACCAACACAAGTTCGAGAACTTTGGGATGAAAGTTACCCATACATGTCCGAGGATTATGGCCGGTCAAATTCATCGAACAATTATTTCATCATAAATAAATTGTTGCTTGAATTACGAAGATTATTACATCAATATAAAAGGAAACTCGAAGAGTTTGACTTGCCCGCAATAAGTGTAGAGTTTTTGGACGACATGCCACTCCCTAGGATAATTGAGGATGAGCTTTGTATTCTAATTCCAGAGGAAGATTTGAGATCTGTTCAATTTTTGAATTCTCAACAGAAGATGGCTTTTGATTCTATCATTCAGAATATTATGTGCAATTGTTCGAAACTATTTTTCATCGATGGTCCAGGAGGAACTGGAAAACCTTTCTTATATCGCTCAATATTAGCACATCTAAGAAAGGATGGTAAAATTGTAATTGCGGTAGCAACTTCTGGAATAGCCGCAACATTGTTACCAGGTGGAAGAACGACACATTCACGTCTCAAAATTCCTCTTAGGCCAACAGCAGAAACGCTTTGCAAAATCGAAAAACAGAAAGATCTTGCCGAGTTAATAAGACGCGCATCAGCTATAGTGTGGGATGAAGCTCCCATGGCTAATCGTTATGCTTTCGAATCTGTCAGCAAATCATTTCAAGATGTTATGGAAAACACTTTGCCATTTGGAGGAAAAACTATGATTTTTGGTGGAGATTTTCGCCAAGTTCTACCGGTTGTTAAACGAGGATCGATAAATGAGCAAATTGCTGCAAGCATTTCGAGATCGACATTTTGGAATTCTGTAAATATCATCCACCTTCAACAAAATATGAGATCTGCACAAGATATTGAGTTCTAGCAATTACTTCTACGCATAGGTGACGGCCTGCAACCTACACTAAATGTTGATTTTATAAAACTACCAGAATCAATTATCATAACTTGGGAAGGTGAACAATCAATTTACCAGTTGATTGATTCAATTTTTCCAAGTATGACAGAACATGTGAATGATGCAAATTATATGGTTGACAAGCCATTATTACCCCCAAAAATGTCGATGTTGACAAAATCAATGATATCCTCATTTCATTATTTCCTGGTGAGGAAAAAGAGTACACATCTTGGGATTCTGTAGAAGAAGACCAAAACAATCTGTTCCAAGAAGAGTTTTTAAACTCTCTCAACCCAAGCGGTTTGCCACCACATAGAATTTTATTGAAAAATGGTTGCCCTATTATGCTATTGAGAAATGTTGCACCCGAACTTGGTCTATGTAATGGAACAAGGTTAATATGTCGCAATCTAGGAAGAAATTTCATAGATGCAGAGATCATAACAGGACCTCACAAGGGTATAAGATATTTCCTGCATCGAATGCCTTTGAAAAGTGAAGATGATTCTGGATTGCCATTTGAGTTGACACGCAAACAATTCCCAATAAGATTGAGTTTTGCTCTCACAATAAACAAAGCACAGGAGCAAACAATTCCAAATGTCGGCATCTTTCTACGCAATCATGTTTTCAGCCATGGCCAGCTATATGTGGCACTTTCAAGAGGAGTTTCACAACATTGCACAAAAATCTTGGTAAAGGATGGCAAATTAGAGCGACGCTCTGGTGTGTATACTAAAAATGTTGTTTACAAAGAAGTGCTATTACCAAATAATGCATCATAAAAATGTGAGACATCATGATTTTCTTCTTCATAATAAAACATAATATTTTTTTATCACTATTTTTGACGCTCATAGAATTTATATTCATATGCAGGTCACCAAGATCAACAAAGTGGATTTCATTTGAGTGCCATGCGACGAACAGTATGTTTTGTTCACAAAATCTATTATTTCATATTGCAAAAGTGATTCATTTATTAATTTTAAAATTATTTTTATTTAATGTTGCATATGAAATTTGAATCCTACAAGGATGCAAATAATTTGTCTCGGGTGGAAACTTACTGTCCGAATAAATGCTTATTACTTTGGTAGATGGATTATAAAATTTGTACAAAAAAAAATAATACGCATATGTAAGCAAGTTCATTACAAGCTACGTCTTTTATAATTTCATTGAAAAAATGGTAATCCAAATGATTTATTTTGTAGCACAAAAAGAATTGGTTGGATTGAAGGATGGGATCTAATAGAGGTATGATAACAAATAATTATTGTCATCTTACTATTTTCACCATGTAAACATCTATTGTAATTTTATTATTTACTTTTTTTGTCAATGGTGTAGAAGGGCATATCAACAATAAAACATATGGACGAAAATACATTATTTATGTATGAATATTACTAAATTGTATGATAACGAAAAGCAAATAAAATATTATATCGTATTGTATTATATATTTCATATTGATTAACTAATTTTTTTAATGTTTATACAAAAAAATAAGACCTGTCAACGAAGTTGATATAAAAATGGTATTAAATAACATATATTTTTACTGATTTCGTTTATATCTAATGTGATAAAACTAATATTCAATCTCACAACCCGAATTTTATGGTGGCTCGATGTTTGGGTTGAAAGTCTTCTTCTTTACTTTGTGTACTATTTCCCTCTTACAATTGTTTATGCTGGTACATTTGTTTGACTTTGATTTTCTGATATTGATTTTTAATCAGGAAAATAGTCTCTACTCTTCTTTAGTTTAAGGTTGATTAACTTGGTTCTTATTATAGGCGTGAAGACATTGTTCTTTAAAAACATATCATTTTACTGATGAGTTACTTTAACTATTGAGAATAGCATTTGGGTCAGCTAAAAGCTAAGATAACGAAGGCTGGAAGCCGAGGACATCACTACTTGATTTATGCATCAATTTTCTTATTTTTAAATAAAATTCCTATTTAAGTTATCGATGAGTAGTTGGATCAATTTTTGCAACAAATGTTCTCATGACTGTTCCATTATGGTTCAGGGGTCAAGTGGAGCCAGGGAGGGTTTTAAAGTTACAAAATTCGACCATGTATGTGTTGAACTTATAGGTTTTACCAGGTCTCCTTCTCAGTACTTGAAGGAATGTATGTGACTATGTGTTGGACAATGTGAAAGTGAAAGACAAGATTGGTGGATCTTCTGACTTTAAAATTCGATGCTATTTTTCTTCACAGTTGGTTCTTTTGGAATTACTTTTTAATTGATTATTAGTTAAGTGTTTTTAATGGTTCTTTTTCTCATTCTACAATATTATTACTTTCTCCACTAACTACCATTTCACTTCTGTTCCTTAGAATGAGTTGTTTGTTTGATATGATAATTATAGAATCTCTTCGAAGACTATTAATGTTAGTAATGGGAAATGTAGCTTGCCAATTTGAATTACAATCTTAACTTTGAAACCTGAAGCTATATTATTAGTTTTTATATTCTCCTTTCGGAGATGTGTCTTACAAGACTTTACTTTCAGTGTAGGAAAGTCGACATTCTTGACAATGTTGACGGGAACACATTCAGAAGCGGCATCATATGAGTTCACCATGCTCACATGTATACTTGGGATCATTCACTACAATTATACTAAAATACAGCTCTTTCATCTTCTGGAATTATAGTTGTGAGTATGTCTGTGTGCACAAATTTCTTCATAAACCAAGGTCAGCATTCATATTCTAAATATGCCTTTTTTTGCATGGGATTATACCTTAAAATCGTCGATATAACCAGTAAAATTAGCTGACGACTGATAAAAGATAAAAATCCACTACTTATAATATTTCAGAAGATTGTGATAACTTTTTATCTTTACAAAATCCATCTTGATCACTAAAAAACACTTGGTATAAGATGGCATAGAAATCAAGACTTCCACATGGAATGTTCTTTGTCTCACTGGCTATTTGAATAATGTCATTGCTTTCTGCCTAATGTTTCCCATTGTGTCATTTTTTCTTATCCTTCGAGTTCTTAAATATTTAATGAACTAAAAACATTCATTTCTGAGGTTCGAACTTCTCAAGGGCCTGATGGATCTGGGACTGGTGGACTGGTATCAAGTGTTGCTGCTGCTGCTGCCTACTATCCTTATAATAACATACAGAATGCGAAATAAATTATTGTACCAGATGACATGCATCCTCATTCCTTTGATTACTTGGCTTCAAGAGTTCTTTTGGTATCAAGAGATCGTCCCGCCAAATGGAGATACTAATATAAGGAGTGTCCAATAACTTATTGTCTGTCCTGTTGCATTTTAGCATTTACATGTCTTGAATTCGATGTCATGAAATATTGTATGAGTGTCTTTTTCCAGAAGCAAACTATGATTATGACTACTACATTATAGGTGTCCATGTTTAGACAAATTAAATTGAATCAAAGTCGAATATTATTCTCACTTTATGTAATTTTATTGAGTGTATTCAAAGTTCGGCTTTGAGCTCGAAATATGAATTGTAACATTCCAATTTAGAGATTGTTTGCAAATCAACTCAAACTCATTTACACCTACACTAAACTTTAAGTTGTGTCACAATGTTGTTTTAATTATATTGAAATTATCTGTACCAACATAATATTCATCGATGTTGTAAATTGAGGATATATGAATACCATACATAATATTTATGTATTACGTTACACACGCAACGCGTGTGCGTCGGGCGCTAGTAACAATTATGTATGGGTTGGGTATGAAGTGGGGAGAGAGGGACGTGTAGTAGGGGGAGTTTATTTTGTTAAGTGTTTGTACTAGCTTTTGCTAGGGATTTACAGAGTTTTCATAATTTTGATTTAGAATTACATGTTTTTTGTTGCATATATCTGTTGAGCATTTTTAGATCCTAACATTGTCTTATTCCCAACAACTATTTTCACATCTCCATCTTTCTTAAAATGAAAGATCATAGAAAAGATTGATTATGACGAATGAAATGGTTGTTAATCACTTGGAGCAGAAAAAATAATTAGAAACTCACATTTTCAGAAATTGGATCCGACTTAAAGAATGGCTTGAGCTTGTCTTCGGAGAATGATTCACCAAATGCCTAATGAGATGAGCAAGAAGATATTCTCAGCAAGAACTTTAAGCCACCCAAAAACGTTTTCTGAAGTCGAATCAACGCACAAGCAAAAAAAAAACAAATCCGTAAAAAGCCAGTAATTCAAAAGCAACGAACCAAAATTGAAAAACACTGGGTGGTAGTTAGCCATAATTGTCTCAAATGTAAATTTCATATCAAGTATATTTTCCGAGCATCATCAGTTGTGTACCACGTGGTTGCCGATGGGTAATGCTTGTTATGCTATAGGCGATCCACTTCGCCGAATGCACATGAGAATTGCTGGGTACAACATTTCCAACAGTTGTAGCATTGACATTTTCTTTCAAGTAATTTACATCAATGGCTAAAAAATGGCAGTTACATACTGAAGATGGATTGGAGCCAAAATCCAATGAGAGACATAAAAAGGAATATGAAAAATATTAAGTCAAAAAATGTCCAAAGTAACTCAAAGACATTCTTCTAGTAAGATGCACTATATATATATGAACACAGAACACTTAAAAAAAGAGTGACAACAATGTCTAGGCATAATGATAGTTATCTACAGGTCTCGAGTTCAATTCCTCCCCCTCTTCTGATTAATAAAAAAACATGAGTACAAATGCGACATAATGGTGAATATTAGGGAAAATGTGGCAAACCATAACAAATAATATGGCCAAAGCAAGAGTTCATTCACCACCAATGAGTAAAGGAAGCCAAAAACTACCTTATTCTCAGATGTTACTATGCGCTCTGCTTCCTCTGTTGTTATATTGGATATACTAGGTCCTTTTTTTTTCTTGACCCAAGTTACAATGGCTTCCCTGTACAGAGGCTAATTTCTTCTCTACTTCTTGAATATATATCACTCCACATTATCAACATTATTTACCACATCACTAAGAACTTCGTTATAATTTAAAAGATTTAAATGTTACCGAGTTTTGTGGTTACTCGTTTAGATTTTGGCATAAGTCTAGCATTTGGATAGAATTTGATTCGGAAGAAAATATTTGAAATGACATGTAGTCGATTGTTATTTCAAATCTTTAACAAATCTCTTTTTCAAAATACAGAGGAAAATACATTGTTATAAGGTATGGAATCATTTCACTCGTCCGAACCACATTCATTCACTCGTATCAGCCCGTTTTAACATTCGTAAAAAGACGTCGCGGTTGAAAATTTGGGCAACTTGCAATTACGTGGGAGGGTAGTGGATTGTTGCATCTGTATCCATCTGCCCCTCCATCCCACCCGCAACTTCATATATTAAAAATGTCTTAATAAATAATTTAGGGAATTAAATTGCAAATTGTAATATTTAAACCTAATTTTTTAATCACTTCTTTCATTTCAGAGGGATTGATATATTGAGAACTTCAGAGAAAAAAATCTGGCTGAAATAAGAGCAAACTCTCGTTCATAGGCAGCATCATAGAAAGTCATATCATTCATATACGATCAATTGTGCCAATCCAAAAGGCACATATACTTTTGTATCATTGAGCTAAATTGTCAGAGGAGTAATATTGTTTTTTTTCTTTTGATCGGCAAAGGGAGAGAGTGTTTGTGGTCTCGAATTTGAGACATCCCCCAATTATGGAAGCTTCTGGTGTCAACTGAGCTAGAAGCTCTTGGCAAACAAATGATATTGTAACTTTGTGACATGTTATACACAGAAAAGATAAAACAACCAGTTGGGTGACTGTAAGTCCCAGCTGTAGTGACTACTAGGAGTTTCAGCTAGATAATGAATGACTATCTAAAATGGGTCTGCGCATAGTGTGTTATATAGATCACAGTCTTCTAGTAGATCCTTTCATTCGATGGAAGAAAAGAAGACATATAATAATTGTATCACCTTCGAACTTTCAGAACAAATATATGAAAATTTACTTTCCGCATTATCTTTTACTTGTAGATTTGTTTAAATGATTTACAAATTGCTTGATTAATTTCAAAGCAGGTTACTTTATGTATTTTCCGCTCGGTTTAAAAAAAGAACTTGATCTAATCTCGCGGGCCGAACATTTCAATGACCTAAGTTATTGCAGCTTTGATCTGCTCACTATTCTACCTTGCCGAAATATTGTATTTCTAGATATCAGCTGAGTTGTTCACCCCTCGATCCACACACTTATATTTTACCAACACATAATTTTACTCTCTTTTTTTTGTGAGATTATATCTTATATTGCTTTGATATATATAAGTTGAGTGCTGAATAAAAGTAACCATAAACATTTAGGTTAAGCATAAGTCTTGACCATTAAAAAAAAACAAACAAACAAATTTTTCGTATAATGTTGTTAAGACATATGAAAGCAATTATTAGATGGCCTAAGTAGTTAAATAACACCGACCATGTTGTCATTACTGAACATCTTAATCACAAATTAAATGAATATACAAATTCTTACATGACTTGATAGGCTAAAAATCCATAAGCAAGCCTCTATCAGTTTCAGACAAGATGTATGACAATAATTAATTAAAAAGATAAGATCAATTACTTAGTCAACCACTCTTAATTAAAAAGATTTATATAATTATAATTAGCCTAGCAAAACGAGCAATCACAGCTTCTCATTGAAAGAAAAAAATGCTATATTTTTTTATATAACTATTTACATTTTTAAGTTTATTTTATTTCCTACGGTTTTTATTTCTCTTGAATATTATTTTTTAAAAAAATTAATAATTATTATTATCACTTGTAGAATTTACAATAAATATTTATTATATATTTTGTAGTAATTAATATATTTTATTTATAGATATTGATTGTAGTATTCAAAATTTAAATTCGACTGAATTTATGAAAAGATAATGTAAAGATTCTCAAATTACTTTTTCCAAGTTAAAACTCACATATTTAGCCTATGCATTTAAGGAAAGTAAATAGGAAGTGCTCACTTTTTGCATTATTCGAAATAATAGGCTCTTCGTTTCAACATATATAATTTATAAAAAGTTTATATGATTAAGACATGTGTTAAAAGTTAATAATCTTTGAGGTGTCAACGAATCAAATCAAATCGAATATCACGGAAATTTTAATGTTCAAAATTCGAAACTCGAAAATTTTAATTTTTTTTTGCTCGAATTCGGTTTAAATGAATGCTCGATTTCAACTTCGGCTCGAAATAGTCACGAGCTATTAGAAATATTATTCAAAAATAAAGAGCGAAAGATTCAAAATTAAAAGTTATTGAATATATAATTATATTATATGAATAAACTATTAAAGCTTGCGAGCGACTCACGAACTATATAACAAAAATAATTTGTACACCAGTTCGAACTCAGTTCGAATTTGCATGATTTCGAATACAAATCAAATATTTTTCGATCTGGCTCAATTCTAGTGCATGTCTTAATGCGGCAACATGATTATTATTAATTAATCGGAGCAATGCCCACAAATCTTGATGAAACTTACATTATAGATTTAATGCAAACTAATTACTTAAATAAAGAGAAGAAAATTATTAGTACACAAACATATATAGTTGAGTACAAGGATATAACACGATAGAAAAACAAGATATATGCAAACCTTAATTTCCCAGAAAAGAGAATATAACTACATTTTTCATGCAATTGTGCAAAATGATACCCCCAGGATAACAATATTATTATTTATTAATTGAATCATATTAGATTCAGCTAAGGGTTGCTCCTGAATGATCCCAAAGCCTTTAGAGCCGAAGCCCTCAGTATGTGTTCATGGTACAATGCAGCTATGGCAGCTCCAATAAAAGGCCCCACCCAGAAAATCCACTGCAAAACACCATTTTCTTAATTTTATATATATATAAATTTAAGGAAATAAAATTAAAGAGGGGAATTTAATTACGTGGTCATCCCATGCTTTGCCCTTGTTGTAGATTACAGCAGCGCCGAAGCTCCTGGCGGGGTTGATGCCTGTGCCAGTGACGGGGATGGTGGCCAGGTGAACCATGAAAACGGCAAAGCCAATCGGAAGTGGATATGGAACTACTTTGGCAGAATTTTCTCAGGATTTGTGTCTGAAAGCCTCCTTGCCAAGTACAAATTTCCAAGACCCCTTATGATGACAATTATCTTATTCTTATCCTGCATCGGCCTTTTACTGGTCGCGTTTCCATTCAAGGGTTCCGTCTATTTCGCATCAATGATCATTGGTTTCTCATTTGGTGCTCAACTGCCACTTATATTTGCCATAATTTCTGATTCAACTTTAATTATTAGATCATTCAATGATGCATGGACACAACTAAAAATCACTTGGTGCAGTGTCGGACACTTCTCGAAAATTATATCAATTATATTCAACTACTAAGTCAAATCCATGTCTTGTTAGTGTTCGTTCATAGTAGATGACGATGATATATTTGAGTATATCAGTTATTACTCGACCCCGTTTGATATAATGTATATGATATGATAATTGGCGGATAAATAGTTAAAAAATATGACCCATCTCACCATTATCAACGTACCAAACAGTTAATGTAAAAATATTATTATCATTTACCTATATATGTTTTTAAACTATATTTTAAATAAAATCCATGTATATATTTTATGTATGCAATCGAATATTTGTCCTACTATGGTACATATCTATCATTTAATTATCTTTATTGGCATTTTGCATGGGTTTTATATAAAATTTATATGAAAGCTGTGTATTTTGTATAATCTAATAATTTAATTTGTATGAGGTGTGTTCTATATAATGGATTATTATACAAATTAGTCAGAATCTGTATTTTATTATTATAATTCTTTAACAGACTTTAGGTTACCTGCTTCTGAATTGATTAGCTGTTGATTTTAACTACAGTTTGTCAAATGATTAGTCGATGACCAGGCATATCATTTGTATTATATATGGAAATAAGTGATTCATTCGGTTTGAGCAAAAGCAAAAGTGAAGCAAGATTCTGAATTAATATACTTTTAACATTGTATTTGAATTCAATTGTAATGTATTATATATATTAGCTCTAATCATGTAAACTAAATCTGAATATATTTATATAGTGAGCAAAAGCAAAAGTGAAGTTGCGGACCGTGTGGGACTAGGAACGGAAATCGTATGGAAATTTCGTCGGGAAAACGTGTGGATTGGGCTGGGCGGAGGAATAGGAAATATCATCATTTGAGCCCCCATGGCTTTACACCTTTAAAGTCTTTCTAGATTCCCCCTTTTAATTTTATTAATTAATATTTTATTTAACATAAAAGATAATAGAAGTTTCTTAGAATATGAATTTTTATAATATTAATTTTAAACTTTTAAAATTAATAAAAAATTAGTTACATAAATTATTTTTAATTGAACATAGTCTCAAATAAATATTTTTAGTATCACATAAATTATATTTTGACAAAAATCGTTTCATAGTTGAATATAGAGCTTTGATACCACTTTTGATTAAAAACATAAGTTTGAGATTATTATTGATTAAAAATAAAAGTTTGAATTTTTTTTTATTAAAATCAATTTCATAAGACTTTATTTGATTCGTTCTAAAAGTTTGGTACTAATATTGAAAAAATCATTTTTTAAATTTATCTACAAGATGTAGTTATTTTTAGGAATGAGAGGAAGACAACGTTACTCTGTTTTATTGTCTTTTATTAATTATTCACATCATTTACTTATTTATTTATTTTTATATTCCGTGCTATAGGTTTTATGGAGATATTACATTTTTCACACATATATATATATATATATATATTATTTTATTTTATTTTTAATTTATAGTTTACATAATCATCACGTTAGACTTATAGTTCAAGAGGATTAGAGATGATATTCTGATCGATAGAAGTGCTTGGAGAACACTGAAGCACGTGTTCGACCCGACTTGATTATCTCTATTATTCATGTAGCATATCCAATTCATTGGGATTAAAAAAGTTAGTTGTTGTTGTTGTATAATCATCCCGTTAATATGAAATACATTTAATTTTCTCATTCAAAACCAAATTTTACATTATTTTACATAAATATGTAACATAGATAATAAATGTGTAAAAAACATTATATTATGATTATTTATATTAAAAATATAGAGTTGGTTCCTATGTGGCATACAACTGACATAGTTACAGATATTTTTCTTCTTCTATACATCGCTGTTGTTTTCCTCTGTTTCAATAATTGTGTTTTCATTTGTAAACTTCCAGAATATTTTTCATTCTTTCCTCTGTAATAACCGAGCAAGTTACTCTGCAAGTTTTCTTCTGGTTATCAATGAAAGTTTTCTCACTTTCTAATATGGTATCAGAGCATATCTTCTATTGAAGTTTGTTAAATCGTCTCTTCCGCTGCAGCAACCCTGGCGGCGTCGCCGGCCACTAGGGTTGATCTCTGTTTTCAGCCTTTGATTTTGATCTCGATCTCTGTTTTGGCCTCTGCTTTTGGTTTATGCTTTTATGCAAATTTTTGTTTCTTCTACGATTCTTCTGTGGATTTTGTCCATTTTTTGTTGATTTCATAAACGTGCGAGTGTGCTGCAGAATTTTCTCTGGTTTTTGTTCGTAGTCTGGTGGATGAGTATTCATTGTTGTTCGATCGAATTCTCGTCGGTGATGGCATTGAGTTGTGATTGATTTTGTTGATAAAAATTACTCATCGGTGTTCAATTTGCTCTTCGTACGATGCAAATATTCGCCATGTCCTCCGCTGTTACGGACACATCCTCTTTTGATGATGAGCTGATTTCCTCTCAGGAAAATAAATTTCTTTCACGCACATTGAGAATTCTCGCTGTTTGTTGTGATCTGTGGCTTGTATAATTGTTTTTTTAATCCGGTTTGGACTTGTGAGAATCCAGTTGTTGTTGTTGATTTTACAGCGAAATGTTGGTGATATTGATGGAATAGGATCTGATTTTTTTGTTTTGCTGGAATTCAGCGCTATTATTTTTGAACTCTGTTATTTCATTTCGAAGTGTAATGCTTCATTCTTCAGTGGAGAAATACAGATTCCTGCATATCAGTTTCATTCATTTTTCTGCATACGGATCAAATTTATGCTACTACTGTCTTCAACTTGTTGAATTGCAAAAGATTGCTTTGGTCTTAATTTCCTCTTCTTTTTTTTGGAATCAATAATTTCTTTTCATTTGTTCATCAGTTGGGCTGATGTTTCATTTTTTATCAGTAAATCATTTTATGGTAAACTCGATCTCATTTGCTACGTCGATTAATTCATATCTTGATTGGTTAAGCATTTTCTTGTAAACTCGATTGTTTCCTCCGCTCTCTTGTTTGAGAATTGTTCTCCTTGTTTGTACTCTTTAATCCTTTGTTTGGAATTTTCTCCTTGTCGGTGGTAATCGTGTCACTGCATACCATTGTCTGGAAGGGGGTATTATAACTTATAATTGTACTTCAGTCGTAATTGATAAGAATATCAGCAAGATGAATACTTTTATATGTACATTGGGCGTGTAATATTAATGGAACTCCATTTTTGGTGGCTGGAGGACTTAATGGAATTATCTGTGTTATTGATATTGGCAATGAGAAGATACAAGAGTTTTATCGTTCATGGGGATTCAATAAATGAAATTAGGACTCAGCCATTGAAACCATCACTGATGGTGTCAGCAAGCAAAGGTGAATCAGTTTGGCTATGGAACATTCATACTGGAATATGCATTTATATATTTTCTGGTGCTGAGTTGTTGGGAATTTGACCCTCCAAATTCACCTCAGGAGCTGCACCTTTCATGGGAAAAACAAGCAAAATGAGAAATAACAACAATACATGATTTAACGTGGAAAACTCCCAAATCATGAGAAAAACCACCAGGATCAGAGAAGAAAATACACTATATGAAAAATTATTAAAACCACATAATTTTTCTTCTCACCCCAAATACACCCACAAAGCTTTCTTTTCTGATGTTGAAGCTCAACAACCGCCGCAATCACAGAGCATACAAAGAATTTACTAGATTCTAAAACAAGAGATAAATTTATCTAAAACCAAATAAACTATTGACTGATGCACTTAAAATTAAAGCTTAAAATCTCTTTTTATAGAAGCTTTGCCCCAAAATTCATATCCCATCGACGTGGGATAATTGACAAAGTCCAACCCATGTATAATGTTGCAAGCTGTGGAATGGATAATCTGGTCTTTATTATCGGAATAGCTGCTAATAACTCATAATGAATCTTATAATGTTCAAAACGAGCATTCTCTTCTCTTATGATTTCTGCTTCTTCCCTTGTGGATTTCACTGGAAGCCTTTTGCTTTTTGGTGAAAAAGAGTTTTTGTAAGGACCCCAAGCCCTTAACCCTTAATTAGTGTATTAACCACTATGTGTGGCACATGCTTTCAATAAATACTCAATCGGGAAGCTCAGATGATACTTTACCATCCCCATTACACCAATTTTCACTTGATAGACTTTTATAAAAATTTGGGCAGAGTCTCCCCATAAATAGAGCTATCCCAAAACACAAGCACATCACAATATATAATTCCCGGCCAGGGAATGCACAATACTCAACAGAAAACTGAACACAAAGTCAATTCCCAGCCAGGGAAGACACCACACATATGACGACATAAATGGGTCTCAACACCCACATAATACACTAACGACTCTCATATCATTAGCAATTCTACTACAATTGCATGCAACACATAATGAAAGAGAGAAAGGCCCATGCCTTTATATACAACCCATATACAAGAATATCCGTGCTCACATGCGAGCATCATAAATGTGTATATAAACCTTGGGTGTATATGAGTACTCTATACGATACCGTGCTCCATCAAGCCCTGGTACCACGATCCTGTGAGTACATCCAATCAACAGCTCGAGCCCAGCTCCACAGCCATCGATGCACCTGTTCACCTGCCCCAACAGAGACAGCCCCCAACGGGGTGAGCATACCAATACACAAATCTCATAATCACAATAATGAAATTCATAATTTACAACACAAGTAAATATTAATGAATTTAAATGATACTCCCTGGATGGCAATATCCTCATCTGGGATTCCGTGTACTGTCCCTGTTCTCACAATCATCAAACTCATCAAATCTCATAAATCAGTAAATCGACACATTGATTTAATTCACAGCATGCCTGGTTCTCAATATCAATAATTAATGATTCCAAATTCATCATGCACACAAAAATGGTAGGGAATTGCACGAAAATAACGAAAAAGGGGTTAGGAAGATTACCCAAACGAAAATCGGAAGAAATCGGACCAAAATCGAAGAACCCTGAAATTGGGGATCGCCGCTCCTTCGCAAAATCCGACTTCAAATCGCGATGAAACCTTAAATTGATGGAGGGGAAAGAAGCGTCTCGTCGGGACGAAGCCGGCGGCGGGTCGCACGCGCCGAACGGCGGCGGGCGCACCGCTTGAAGCCGCGGGGGCTGTTGCAGACGGGGGAATCGCGCGGGCGAGGAGAGAGGGAAGAAAGGGGAAAAATGGTTCCGATAATTAAAATCTCGGGTTTAACTGGTATTTATAGCAAAAATACCCCGAAATACTAACATCCCCACAAATACATCATGATTCATTAAAAATCATCTGTTTTCAAAAATTCTCTCTCTAACTCAAAAATCCCCTACCGGTGCCCACACACAGCACCCGAGATTCTGAGTCACACTTAAAACCCAACTCACAGGTTTTCACCGAAATGAGAATACGATCTCAACCGCGGGACCCAACGATCCCAACTACTCAAATAGACGAGCCCGAAAGGCCCAACACCTCGATTAAACTCCAATTGCCACTTAAAACAACTTTACGGGTTATTAACGCTCCGGGATTAACATCCCTAATCTCAGGTCATCACAATATCCCCCACTAAAAGAATTTCGTCCTCGAAATTAGCACCGGTGTATCACATAACACCCAGGCTACACAACAACAAGAAGTCATAACCTCGATTCCTGACCATATCGGAATCGTCTTAAAAACCTCGAGAATACTTATCTCACATCGAACTCTGAAACAGAGCGACATACCAAAACCAACACCAACTCATCACCCAAGAGGCAAAACGTACCTCGATGCGGATCATCCCAAAAGTCAGTCCCTCATGACTGCAAAACAACCAATATTTACGACCGTAGATCGGACAGTCATCCTTCGTTCTAATACCACTAAGTAAGAACGCATCATGAATAACACCTCAACCGTGAGAACGTTGACCTCGTGTCAATCTCTGGAGTGGAATAGACTTCCAAATCCAACATAACGTCAAAGAGCGTCAGCACAACTCAACGCTAACAGTCCAAAAGCAGTTAGTCAACTGAAACTGCAAGGATTCGAATCGCTCCCGATTCCATCGTAGATATCATCCAATGACATCTCTATCATGACTCACGATGTCTAACACACATCACTACGAGGGAAACACTAGTATACCACGGTGTACACATACCAAACCTGGTTTCCACTTTCAAACATTTTCCATCGAAGGAGCAGTCGCATCATTGCAACTCAATTTGGGCAACTCACGGCCACAGATTCACACAAAAGACATCTCACAAGATGTCCACCTCCGGATATTCCAAGAATCATATCATAATCATAAATAAACAATCGAGACTCCACCGAGTTTCAAATTCTGAAAGGACATGCAATAAAGCCATTGCATTCTCAACGCTTGTGTCGACAGCGACACCCAATAAATCCGAATTCCTGCCATCCCTTGATAATCCTAGGATTTAACAATCCAAACTTGGGAAGGCTATCGCATAACTCGGAGGAAACACCAACAAGGGAACACCTCAACCCACACAAAATAATCCCTCCTCAAAGGGAGTCAACTAACCTCACGATTATGCCTCATAATCATCGTGCCATGGAGATTCCCAATCTCAAGGTGTTCAGTATCTCTCATCAGAGATTTAGTCATCCCAAGTAGCATAATTCCATGCTTGACAAAAAGGGAAGTCAAAAACTAGCATCCGTATACTCACCGGTATACCTGCCTAAGCACTGACATCACATGCACGTTCAATGCACTTGGCTCGGGTATCTACAACATACCCCTAAGCCCCCAAACACAAATGTCAATACTGAGTCATTCCATTGCACTGGAGAATGATAATCGACGATCAACAACACGGCGTGATTCCCAAATTCAACACCACACGTACCAACTTACCGAATCCTTCAAAGATTCCCAAATAGGTCTAATACTACCTCCTTCCCCACAAGGGAAGTGCCATCGAACTCGAGATCCACAAGTCTCGAACCACCGTTCGGAAAAACTGGATACAATAACACCCATTGCATCCCAAATGCACAGATTCCCTCAGATCGAGTCAATAACGACCTGATGACTCTCTCGTTGGTATTCCAACATCATGAGCTGTCCCAGACAAGTCTCACCAAAATTAAACATAAACGTATACACGTTTCAGTGAGGCATGCACAACCTCAACCTCAAATGACATGGTGACTACTAGAGTCCACCACAATCCACATCGTATCACCTTACGATTTGCCAAACTTGGTTCCAACGAGCATACCCCAAGGGTATCACCACTCGTAATATGATCACCCCAAACATAAGCTGCGGTACAATCACATGTACAGCGCATCCATCCATTCCTCGAGCCACCCGCTCGGTATAAGGGCCACGTCAATCGGTGACGCACACACCACCTTGTGCTCGGTACTGGCACCCAAGGCATACCACTGAATACGTATACTCAACACATTGTTCATCGTAACGATGATGCATGTCTAATAAGACATCTCCTACACCATCGTCATCGTCATCCCATGACGACACATGCCAACTCATGGCATCTAAGGCATTGTCAACTAGTGACGATACATGTCAACAATGACATCTAAACAACCCAGTCAACTCCTGACGGTCCATGCACATCAGCGTATGTCATCCACCATCATGTTAGTAAAATAGGCATAATAAAACACGTATATCAACGCATGCCAGCTACAATAAAGCTAATAGAATAGCAATATCTCTTACCTCATCGCTAACAATATAGCGGCATACCAGTCTCCGTCGCTCAATAATAGTACGTAGTCAGCACCCATCGCTCGAAGGCGGCAAAATCCTGTGCTGAGTACATAGCGGCACAATCCATCGCTATAGAATCGACGGCATGATACCTCGTCATATAATAAGTGGCATGAAACCTCGCTATACACCTGAGCATGAATCATCGTCCACATAATAGCGGAAAGAGGCATCGCTATCAATACCCGGCGGTATAAACCATCGTCAATCGATATAGCGGAATGAATCCTCGCTATAAATACACCTGGCGGAAAGAACCATCGCCAAACAATATAGCGGAATGAACCATCGCTATAAATACACCTGGCGGAATGAACCCTCGCCAATAAATATAGCGGAATGAATCCTCGCTATAAATATAAATCGACACAGCGGGACACCTCACCGCTATCATCCGTGTCCTCATAATGAAATGAATATAAATCGACACAGCGGGATGTCTCATCGCTATACACGTGTCTGGCGGTATGAATCATCGCCCATCATCATGAAAAATGTACATAAATAAAGAAATGCATGAATCTTAATTAAGTATACTTCCTGGTTAAACACATTAACCACATAATAACATCGCATGCTCTCCCTAGCACCGACTCAATATCAATATACATGTCACATGCTCTCCCTAGCATTGACCCTGAAATATACACGTCGCTCGCTGGTCAGCGGCGACCACATCACTCACTTGCCAGTGGTGACCCGAATCACATCGCTCACTCCTCAGTGGCGACCCCAATATCACAGCGCTCGCTCGTCAGCGGTGACCCAAATCACATCGCTCACTCCTAAGTGGCGACCTCTAAATCATACTAACACATCGCACACTCGTCAGTAGCGACCACATCACTCACTCGTCAGTGGTGACCCAAATCACATCGCTCACTCCTAAGTGGCGACCTCTAAATCATACTAACACATCGCACACTCGTCAGTAGCGACCACATCACTCACTCGTCAGTGGTGACCCAAATCACATCGCTCACTCCTAAGTGGCGACCTCTAAATCATACTAACACATCGCACACTCGTCAGTGGCGACCACATCACTCACTCGTCAGTGGTGACCCAAATCACATCGCTCACTCCTAAGTGGCGACCTTTAAATAAACACATCACTTGCCTCAGCGGTGACCCCACTGTATATCCAACACAACACAATCACATCGCACACAACTAGTGGCGACCTCTAAATAAACACATCACTCGCCTCAGCGGTGACCCCTCTGTATATTCAACACAACACATTCACATCGCACACAACTAGTGGCGACCTCTAAATAAACACATCACTCGCCTCAGCGGTGACCCCTCAAATAATAATATCGCGTCGCTCAATCATAAAAACGACCATAAACCTAAGCGATACTTCGCTTTTCAATAATACAGTGGAAAAAATATATATATTCATCCATGCTTGTACATCATTACATACCTGTGCCATCATGTAAATGACATACCCATACCCGATTGGCACAACATCCGTTGTCATATTCCAACAGCACAGTACTGTCTACCATTTCCTGTCCTCAGATATCATATCTCATTTTTTTGATTTCTTCTGCAATTTACATTTACTCAGTACTGTATACAGATATGACATGCATACACTTCAATCTACACATATACAACATCAACTTATTAACAACATAGTATACCATTCTGTTGCTCACCCAAAGACACAATATCACAATATTCCACTTTAATCACTAGAATTGTGACTGTTCCGGTCCCAATACAACAGCGGAATGTTAGGACCCCTCGCTTCGACAATGACAGCGGCATGTTACCTCGCTCAGTCATGACAGCGGCAAGTACCTCCCTCGCTCGGAGATAAAGGCTACCGGAACATTCATCAATTCTACCACAAAATTAAGCACAACAGTTGATTCCATTATCACAATATATCACTAACATTTCACATATGTCATCACATGCAAGGGTTCACTACCCACGATATACATAATCAAAGGTGTAACACGTTTTACCGTCCGAAGCCGTACGTCTCACCTTTCCTGATTTTCCTACAAAATCAGATCCCTTAGCACATAATACATGAAGGGCCAGACATCACCATTAATGCCATCGCATCTCATGCTACACGATTCCTGCAATCACATTGATTAGCAACACCACTTTTCATATCATAAAAAGCACATAAACAACTAGTTGTGTCATACAACATTAATGCCATCATGCATAAGTATGTGCTATCAATAACTTCCTAGGCCCTTAACAGCCCCAATGAGCAACCACTGCTCTGATACCACTAATGTAAGGACCCCAAGCCCTTAACCCTTAATTAGTGTATTAACCACTATGTGTGGCACATGCTTTCAATAAATACTCAATCGGGAAGCTCAGATGATACTTTACCATCCCCATTACACCAATTTTCACATGATAGACTTTTATAAAAATTTGGGCAGAGTCTCCCCATAAATAGAGCTATCCCAAAACACAAGCACATCACAATATATAATTCCCGGCCAGGGAATGCACAATACTCAACAGAAAACTGAACACAAAGTCAATTCCCAGCCAGGGAAGACACCACACATATGACGACATAAATGGGTCTCAACACCCACATAATACACTAACGACTCTCATATCATTAGCAATTCTACTACAATTGCATGCAACACATAATGAAAGAGAGAAAGGCCCATGCCTTTATATACAACCCATATACAAGAATATACGTGCTCACATGCGAGCATCATAAATGTGTATATAAACCTTGGGTGTATATGAGTACTCTATACGATACCGTGCTCCATCAAGCCCTGGTACCACGATCCTGTGAGTACATCCAATCAACAGCTCGAGCCCAGCTCCACAGCCATCGATGCACCTGTTCATCTGCCCCAACAGAGACAGCCCCCAACGGGGTGAGCATACCAATACACAAATCTCATAATCACAATAATGAAATTCATAATTTACAACACAAGTAAATATTAATGAATTTAAATGATACTCCCTGGATGGCAATATCCTCATCCGGGATTCCGTGTACTGTCCCTGTTCTCACAATCATCAAACTCATCAAATCTCATAAATCAGTAAATCAACACATTGATTTAATTCACAGCATGCCTGGTTCTCAATATCAATAATTAATGATTCCAAATTCATCATGCACACAAAAATGGTAGGGAATTGCACGAAAATAACGAAAAAGGGGTTAGGAAGATTACCCAAACGAAAATCGGAAGAAATCGGACCAAAATCGAAGAACCCTAGAAATTGGGGATCGCCGCTCCTTCGCAAAATCCGACTTCAAATCGCGATGAAACCTTAAATTGATGGAGGGGAAAGAAGCGTCTCGTCGGGACGAAGCCGGCGGCGGGTCGCACGCGCCGAACGGCGGCCGGACGGCGGCGGGCGCACCGCTTGAAGCCGCGGGGGCTGTTGCAGACGGGGGAATCGCGCGGGCGAGGAGAGAGGGAAGAAAGGGGAAAAATGGTTCCGATAATTAAAATCTCGGGTTTAACTGGTATTTATAGCAAAAATACCCCGAAATACTAACATCCCCACAAATACATCATGATTCATTAAAAATCATCTGTTTTCAAAAATTCTCTCTCTAACTCAAAAATCCCCTACCGGTGCCCACACACAGCACCCGAGATTCTGAGTCACACTTAAAACCCAACTCACAGGTTTTCACCGAAATGAGAATACGATCTCAACCGCGGGACCCAACGATCCCAACTACTCAAATAGACGAGCCCGAAAGGCCCAACACCTCGATTAAACTCCAATTGCCACGTAAAACAACTTTACGGGTTATTAACGCTCCGGGATTAACATCCCTAATCTCAGGTCATCACAGTTTTGGAGTCTTAAATTTATTCAAATACTGAAAATTTGATTATTTTCATATGATAAACTTTTAAAATGTTAGTGGTCTATCCGTCTTGGCAATGCTATGTGTACCAAAATAAAGACAAAGACAAATACACAATATGCAAATTCAACATTAATCTCCAAAAGGATATAGAGCTCGGTTCAGATACGTTGTTTTCCCAATATACGCCACTTAAAGTAACCACGGTAAAGACCAGAAGGTATTAACAACACCTCAACACCAAAGTCCCGTGAAAGCACAAAGCACACAGGCAAGAACACACGGCCAACACCCTCGCCAAGCGCACACAACACTCAAAACGCACAACACAAAGCAAGCGAACACACAAACCACTCCCCAATCCAGATTCCACCCGAGCAAAAAGCAGCATACAAGGAATCACTCGGACAAAACCACCGAACCCACCGGAGCTACTTACTCTCTCAGCCTAAAGCACAAAGCACACGGCCAACTCGTTGCCGCTAATCACTGGAGCACAAAGCAACTGGACAAGACAACCTTCACGATCAACCCGCCGAACCCAAACGCACAAAGCACTCTGACCAGAAACCACCACCAAGCACACAACACTCGGACCAAAACACTCAACCATGGAAGAAGAAATGTAATGGGTTTCACAAGAAGATTTCAGTCGGAAATGAGCGAGAGAAATTTGAGAGTCAAGAGAGAAGGAGGCACACGTCCAGGGTTTTCAAAAGGAGAGAAGAGAGAGCGCTCAAAATCTGATGGGGAGGGGGGGATGAGTTTTGGTTTTAAAATGGGGGAGAAAGGCTTAGCCCTAGTGGGCTTACATAATTATTAGGCCACATACCCAACATAAAATATTTGTGTTATGTTCAAAATTAGTGAAGTTGGCATGCCGACAACAAATCTTAGAACAAGGATGAAAGGAGTATTAACTAATTTTCTCACATTTCTCTAGAACTGAATCATTAAACAAATATTCAAATATTTTACATTTGTTTACTGCTTCAGTTCTAGAGGAATGTGATAAAATGTAAAAGTTACGACAATTCAATATGGTATCATGGCCTCTGGCTAACGTCGATGTTTTGGGTTTAAAATTCATAAGCAACAATTTCACCCAAATATAAATATTCACTTGATAAGCTACCCAACAAAAGAGGAACAAACCGACCAACAAGTGAGTGCGAGTGTTAGATAATAAATAATAAATTGTTTAATCTCTCTAAAAGCTCGGGCTTTTAGAAGAGAATACAATTCAGAACATGCATGTATAGACTAGACTCGTCCCGAACTCCGTCTTTTGTTTCATTTTATTGTAATGCAATGCAATGCAAGAGTCAACTTTGATGGGTCCCTAAAGAAATAAATTGTAGTTAAGTATTGTATCATAAACAGATATTGGTCAACCAGAAACCTATAAAATCATTAGGGGACATAATAAGTTGCCGTGATAGGCGTCTTTATGTTATTTATATATTTTTCAAGGGCTCAATATATTTTTTTTTGGGTGATTTATTTGATTCACATGCACGTACAGTTGTTGATGCATTATCTCACAACATATTTAATGGTTCTTATCTTAATTATGACAGTCTATTGCCTAGTTGAAATAAAACTAAGATTATGTTGCTTTCTGTCTGATTGGCAGACTGCATCTAAAAGCAAATTGGAATTTGGATAGCTACACGATGAAGTTTGCCAGATCTACAAAATTAGATTATAATAATATTGGGTTTTCAACTCTAGTTCTTGCATTTTAATAATTTTTTTTAAAAAAAATCATTTAGTGAAATTTTGTATTTTATTTTAGAAAGTTGTTAATGTCAGAGTATTTTATGTTGTTGTGAGCTATTTCTATAAATAACATAAGAATTACTCAGACAGCAATATAAAATGTTACGGCGATATCATAACCTTCGTTTTATAAGATGTTTGAATAACTCAAGGTACGATGTTCAATGGTTCCCTTATCTTGAAAAACAAGAAAGCAATAAGTCAACGACTATCCTTTCGATTTATTTTCTTAATATTGAAATGTTTGACCTTAAAATCAAAAATCACAGTTTCGTGCAATGAATTTGTAAAGCAATATATACAAAAAGCCCCTAAACTTTACTAAGAAAAATGTGCAAAAGGAAGATGCTAGCTTTTACTATATGTACAGTAGATTAAAGATACTGTATATATTAGGTCCAAAGTAACCCGATCCTTCCCGTCTGCACATAACAGGAGCTTATGCACAGAGATTTGCGCTTCTTTTTATTTATTTATCACAACACAGAACCCCGTGAACTTGAAATCTTGCTTACCATGCCCTCTTAAAATCTTTCTGATGTGCTTAAATCAGTTCCATCAGTAGTAGTACATATTCCCTCTTCCATGAATGTCATTATTCGACAACAAATTACTGCTAATCACTGGCTTAACTCCCTCTAGGTCACTGTTTACCAAAATCCCATCATTTCCCTTTTGATCAAGATCACTAATCAGTGCACTGAAAATTTGATCTTGATCATACTGAAGCATAAAATTCTGGTTTTGGTCTTCTTCAAATCCAGTATTTGAGATGAAACCCTGATGTTGAAGACAACCCATTCCATGTTGGAAATGATCTTTACCATTACTGATCTTGATGGAACTTCCCTCAGATGAAGAACACGACAAATCGACCAAACCTTCTTGGCTTTGTTGATTAATATTATAATTAGAATACTGACTTGTGGAAGACGAGGGAATATTAATGCTGTAAGTATTTTGTGGGGCTAGAACGAATTCACAGTTAGTGAGAGATTTAGTTGCCTGAGTACTGTAATTTGAGGTGTAATCTCTGAACAACTGCGATAGATTAAATAGAGATTGAGACTGAGGAATTAAAGCTTGAAGAGTTCCTGAAAATAGTGACGATTTTGATGGAATCCTTCCGGTTATCAGTTTCTTCTTCAGCTTGGTATTCCAGTAATTCTTGATATCATTATCGGTTCTCCCTGGTAACTGAGCCGCTATGACTGACCATCTTGTCACACAGTAAAAAAAGTTCCTTACAACTACCGCTAATGGATTGCTATAGGTTAGATGAACCAAGACAGAAATCAAGTCGGGATGCACAAAAAAGTTCCTTAAGCACAATTTTTTTCTAATCTTGGACATGCATGCATAAAACTGTCCATACATAAAAAAAATTATGAGAACTAATTTCAAGTTTCCCAGTTTCCATTTTTTTCCTATATATGTTTCAAGATGTTAATCTGCTGCTGTTACCAGTTTAGAAAACAAAACTAAAGCTCGACAGAAGTACGTAATGAGCTGGTTTGAACTTTACCTGCTTCCAATGGAGGCATAAAAAGTGCAGATTATTTTATCTTCCTCATCAGAAAAGTCACCATGTTTAAGATTAGGCCTTAAATAATTAAGCCACCTCAATCGACAGCTCTTTCCACACCTCTTCAGACCTGATTCGACACAAAAAAAGCATCCTATTCAGAATTTATAAACACAAAAATACCAAAAGAAAGAAAGAAATTGATTGGTTCAAGTATCTAAATTTAAGTTGTTTACTTAAATTTCTTATCCTATTACCAGCTTTTTGGGGAAGAGCAATCCAATTCCCACCAGTGCCAGATTTTTCAATGAATTCTTTGAGTTTTGCATCTTCTTCACGAGACCATGGCCCCTTCTTCACCTTTGCTTTGTCACAGCAAGGAGCTCTTCCCATATTTCAGTCTAATTTTTTTAACTATAGTTTCGTTCTCAACTGTGCTGGTGTTTTAGAAACCACTCATTATTTATATACACATTTCTTCATTTGACTTTTGAGATTTATGTTGATCATCACAAGCCCCGGGCCCACGCAATTCCGATTGCACACAATGAGATCCTGCAGCAACTGCTTTTTATCCGTCCTTGTTTTATTAAAATGGTTAACTCAAGATGGTCCATTTGTAACACATTATAAACCATTTTAAACTTTCATTTAGAATACGACGTCCTTGTCGCGGCCTAATCCAATGTTCTACCAGCACCGCGGAACTAGAGGTATCTCTCGTGCATGTATTGCTTTGCTTCACAGGTTCAAGATGTGGCTCCCATGATTGTAGCATTTTGTCCCTGCAGGTTCAAGATGTGGCTCTCACGCACGTAGCACCTTAACCTACATAGCACTTTTCTCCCGGTATTCCTGCTGATGATCGTCTCTGATACCATTATGTCAGGCCCCCGGCCCGATCCCAGGTTTACACAAGCGCAACTATACAATTTGCTTCTATAGCAATTACTTCGTATCTGTCATCGCTTCATAAAAATGGTTAATCCAAATTTGCTAAATCCAAATTACGATGGTAGTCAATTATAACTTATTATAAAGCATGTTAAACTTTCATTTTTAAACTATGACACAAAAGTATTATCGATCAAGAAACACTAAAAGGTGATAAGTTAATGTGATGATAAAGTTGGTGTATTATCCGCATTGCAGATCCAATGACCGCCACTACCTTGACCCACACGGCCACACGAAAGGATATTAAAGTCAGTTATTTATGATTCGATCCGAGCTCTCTGATTGAATTTGTCACGTCCCGAGACCATGGTCGATAATATCGTTATTGATTCCCAATAACAACTTGAAATCAATATACCTCGTTTACCGTATGCAACGAAAAACCAGTCTATTATTCCACAAAAAATAAATACTTACAAAGATCAACAGAAGCTTCATTAATTAATGACAGCGACATCTTGAACAATATCATCTAATTCATCATCTCCAAATCTGGTTATGATCTTTATCTTCGATTTTTATTCGCTTATATCTGAGGAGTTGATGTAAGTGGTGAGCGTTTTGAAAGCACTTAGCAAGTGGGGGCCAATCGATGTGGCATATAACATATATTCATAATTGTTCCAAAACATATTTCAGAATCGGATCATAAACTGATATGAATACATCTTAACATAATTGCTCCCATCGAGCCATAATTTATCATAATTGCTCTCATCGAGCCATAACATATCATATCAGTAATATTTTTCATATACATTAAGCACAATAACTCCTCTAGTTTCCTCTTGGTACTGATATCAATATCTAGACTTAATCCTCCTAGAGATAAGGTCATAGCATCGGATCACCCATGAATAAAAGGTTTGTACTCCAGAACAATGGTTAACCAACGTATCATGTCAGAGAAACTGTTATAATCCCACTGCATCAGGGCCATAAACAGAATTCGAATCCCACTAATTGGATTTCAAAATTTAAAGTGCTTAAAAAATATAATTTTCATCAAAACATCATAATTCATAGTTTCAACATAATTCACATAATCGATTGAAGTTTTAAAGTGTACTTATGATTTTTCAAAAACGAAACGAATATCATAACAAAATCTCAATTCCAGAAATCAGAAACGATTCTTGCTTGTCAATGGATCTGGGTGGCAAAAATACGACGAATTTCCTCTCATTTCCTTGCTGAAAATTTCACATATTTTAGTTTGTGTTTTGAAAAATGTGAGAAATTTCTAGTTGTTTTGGCATAGAAAGCTACTCTGATATTTATAAAGCGTAAACCTCAAGAATCTTAGTATCTTAATACCTCTGCGATTCAATCATATCTTTCAGAATCCGTCATATCTTTTAAATTATGATAATATTTCTCAATATTATCTCTTATCTTTTAATATTATCTCTACTCAATATTTGACTTGATTAAACAACTTAAGTAGTTGGGTTGGTTTAAATAACTCTAATTATAGTTTGACCAAAACTCTAGTTGCTAACTTTGAAAAAATTGGGTTTTCACATAATTGCTCATTCATCGACATTCTCAATATTATGACTTGAAGAGGACTCGAACCTTCACGCTCTTTAGCACGAGATTTTGAGTCCATTAGATCTACCCAGAGTGTAATAGTAAGAACTCAACCGCTAAAATAACCAAAAATTGCATGAATTTTCCGATATGTTACCTGCTTTTCACTCTAAAAAAGCTATTTCTTTATCATTAAATATAGTAATTTACGGAGAGTGTTCCTGGTCTTTTTAACAGTTCATCGGATTTCCAAATTACCGACTGATGAAAGTAACAATGTTTTTTGACCACCCCACCTTTTATAGTTCAGAAACATCATATGATTTTTAAGTTTTTAATCGGTTGTACGCCTCCAAGGCTAAACATTTTAACCAGCCATTGTACGCTGTAAAAAAGAAAACACCGAGGTGAACTCGGTGTATTGAAACACCAACACATATACTTATGTATGTATATACATATATAGATTGATGAGTTGGTGTTTGGTATATCGAGTGTACTCTGTAATATTTTTCATGTAAAAATATGGCTGAGACAAGTTTATATTTTTCTTCTTCTCATATTTCTTCCAAAAGCGTTTGTTTGCACTAAATATGGCTATGTTGTTCGACTATTTAATTAATAATCTGTATATAAAAATTTAGTAGTTATTTTAAAATTAGGTTTTGGCACGGAATCTCATATGATTTTATAAATAAGTAGTTTACCCATTGTGGGTTGAAAATATGTAGCTTACACCTCTGTGAATAAGTGCAAAACACTCACTATATGTATGATTGGCGTGGCATGCATCTTTTTATGCATTTGAGTTTTGATATTACATGTTAAAATATCAATTATACCATTGAGAAGTAAAAATAATATGGGGGTAAATGCATCAAATAATAATAATAATATAAGGTGCAATTTGTACCTGAAGAATAACATAGAGGGTAATTTGCATCTAAAAGTAGAAAGTTACATGGGACAATCATCTCCAGTGGCTTGTGAATATGTGCAAAGCACCCCCTCTTAAATGAGGGTATTTTCATAACGACAAGCCAAAAATTTCTGAAAATTGTGTAGGTAGACGGTGAGTTATAATTTATAAACACATGTGGTAAATTACATATTTACAAGCTACATGTGGTAATGTATCTATTAACGATATGACCGAGGAATGAATTGTCACTAGCTCTGGAAAATGATATGCAACTTTCTTATCCTTGCATAGTAGTTTTTCTGGTTTTATATGTGTCATTCTTGTCCATGGTCATGCTAGTCTTTTATGAGTGTTGATGTGATCCATTATTTTTCGTATGTGGTAGAATTAAGTGTTTATGAAAAATAAAGAAAAGACACCAATTTTTTTACGTGGAAAAATCACGGGACCTAGTCCAGTATAATTTGTACTATCACAATCTTGATTTGTTACAGGACTTTTGACACAATCTATGACTTACATAATTATTACACAAGAATATCTGAAAAATAATAGAGACGACCGAACAGGATAATGATGCTCTCTTCGGAGTCTTTTATGCCTCAAAAGTCCAACCCCCCAAATGAGATTTTCAGCTAGTATTTATAGGCTCAGTTTCGATGTTTACTTGGCGGAAAAGTTAAGGAATCTGCCTTCTTTGATTGTGGCGGTAATGTGGTTAGTATGCCCGAAAAATCCGCACTCCATCAACGCACATTTATCCCCGCCGGTTATTTGTTGGTTATCCATGGGTCTTCCGCTAATCTTTGACTAGAAGCCCGAGAAAGGTTTAACAGCTGTTCGGTACCACCCTGCTCGGTGCTACCTGTTTGGTGCTACTCTGTTCGGTATACGACTGTTCGGTTCTTGAGGAGATTTTACCCGAGAAAGCCAATATGTCATATGACATCAAGTGTGTTTGCAATTGTTTATTAAAAGCACTTCTATGTTGCTTTAGCTTAAAGTTGAAAAAAGTAATTTTTAAGTAAAATTATTGAGTGCTTGCTATTAAAATAAAACAGCTTAATGAACTTCAATTAATTATAAAATTGTCATCATTCAATTTAAAACAATCAAAAACATCTTCACGAAGTCATACCAGATTTAAATTAACGGTTTCACGGTTAATCGAACTCATTATCTATCTTCTCCATACAAAACTCACCCCCATAATCTTACTTTAGTGGAATCAAACTCTTTACTTACCGTGACAACAAATATTTATTATTAAGTTTATTTTTATCTATGTTCTAACTACATAATTTTAAAGGCACAAATATAACAGTTTGACTAATTTGTTATCCTTAATTTCTGTCTTTCTTGTGAGGCACCGCATCTTTGTTTATAAAATAAAACCTAAGCCATTAAGGGTGTCTTTAAAGACAAGTAAACTAATTATTGTTGTAGATCATATGATTAAGCATGAAATTACAAAAATGATCACATAGAATAGTGTCGTTTTTTTTAGAAAATCAGATATAGTCCTAAAAATTTACTTTTAAGAAAAATAGCCCACATAAATATTTTTATAGAATATAGTTCCAAATAAATTATTTTTAACAAAAAAGATCTCTAAATTTTTAACAAAATTTGAGATCATTTTTGTTAGAAATAATATATATATGTCTATATTTGTTAAAAAGAAAAACATTTATGCTTGATTATATTGATTAAAAAATAGTTTCTTTCGTATAATATGTGATTAGTCCTGAAAATTTGACATTAATATTACAAATAAACCTAGTCTTAATTTTTATTTTTTGGTAATGTACCCTCACATTAAATATCAAGGAAAAGGAGACAAATGTCTTCATCCACTTACTTTGGAAGCAAAGACGAGGACTTGTGTTTCGCCCAATTAATATCGGTTGGTAAACTAAGGTTGAATTTATTTAATTTAAATAATCATGATTATTTAATTTGATAGTTTATTAACCAACTTGACGAAGTCAAATTTTTTTATGGAAAAAAAAATCTTTTAGGAAGTTTCATGTGGACAACCCTTCGTTGTCTTGTCCAACCTTTTCACGTCAACAAATATTTTTTTTTTTTTTCCAAGACACTAGTTTATATTATTATATTAAATAAGAGAATATATGTTAAATAAATATTTCTTTTCTCTTGAGATATAATAATGCAGGAATCTGCTTAATTAGGTTTCTTGATGTTATTTTTATGGATAATGTCCTTAAGGGATATGATGATGACACATGTCACCATTTCTCACATTTATTGACATTGTTCATCGTCTGTATGTATATGCAGTGGCAGATGCAGGAAAATTAGTAAGAGAGAGCAAAACATTTTAAAATACATAATGTAGGTAAAAAAAAAGTTTAGGTGGCAGAAAAAAAATTTAAGGTGGCAAAATATTATTTTTGATGGGCAAATTATAATTTTTGGATCTAAAATATAATTTTTTTTCTTTTATAGGTTTTTTTTTTTTTGGCAAAAGGGTCTTGCTTTAAGATAGATTCGCCTCTGTGTATACGAGGACGATACGGAAGATAACATCAAATGAACCGATTAGTTGGCTGTATTAATTATTTATATGGATATTATTTTAATTTTAAACTAAAATATGTGGTTTTCGAATAATATTGAAATCAATCACATCAACATCAGTCCATTTCAAAGATAAGGTTAGTCAGATCTGGTTGGTGGGTTTCTGGTTTGCTTTTGAAATTGGGAAAAAATCAGGTCGGTACAATGTGTTGAAAAATTGTTGATCCTAGTCAAGGAAAAAAACATTAAATCACTTAGGTCCACTTTGGACCAAAAAGACAAATGTACCATTACTTTTAAATTCTCTCTCTCCCTTTTTGATTTATCTCTCATACTTTGTCATTCTCCTCTCATCTTTTTCGGATTCTCTCTCATCCTTTTCGGATTCTCTCTCTTCCTTTTCAGATTCTCTCTCTTATTTATTACATTCTCTCTCCTTTTTGAATTATCTATCTCCCTTTACACCAGTTAAATTACATGCACCAATTATAATTTACATGCACCAGTTATAATTTACATGCATCAGTTATAATTGCATGCACCAGTTATAATTTACATGCACCAGTTATAATTACATGCACCAGTTATAATTTACATGCATCAGTTATAATTACATGCACCAGTTATAATTTGCATGCACTAGTTATAATTACATGCACCAGTTAAAATTTACATGAACCAGTTATAATTTACATGCACCAATATAATTTATATGCACCAGTTATAATTACAAACGCCGGTAATAATTTACATGGACCAGTTATAATTACATGCACCAGTTATAATTTACATGCACCAGTTATAATTTACATGAAGCAGTTATAATTTACATGCACCAATTATAATTACATGCACCAGTTATAATTTACATGCACCAGTTATAATTTTAAATGCATGAATTATAATTTAAATACACCAGTTATAATTACACGCATCAGTCATAATTTACATGCACCAGTTATAATTACATGCACTAGTTACAATTTACATGCACCAGTTATAATTACAAGCACAAGTTATAATTCTCATGCACCAGTTATATTACATGCACCCATTATAGTTTGCATTCACCAGTAATAATTACATGCACCACTTATAATTTGCATGCACACGTTATAATTTACATGCACCGATTATAATTTCATGCACCAGTTTAAAATTGCATGCACCAGTATTATAATTTACATGCACCAGTTATAATTGGCATGCACCAGTTATAAAATACATGCACCAGTTATAATTACATGCACCAGTTATAATTTTCATGCACCAGTTATAATTAACATCCACTAGTTATAATTTGCATGTTCCAGTTATAATTAATCATCCACCAGTTATAATTTACATTGCACCAGTTATAATTACATCCACAGGTTTATAATTTACATGCACCAGTTATATTTTACATGCACCAGTTATAATTACATGCACCAGTTATAATTTACATGCACCAGTTATAATTACATGCACAAGTTACAATTTACAAGCACCAGTTATAATTAGATGCACCCGTTATAATTACAGGCATCAGTTATAATTTACATGCACCAGTTATAATTGCATGCACCAGTTATAAGTTACATGCACCAGTTATAATTACATGCACCAGTTATAATTTACATGCACCAGTTATAATTCCATGCACCAGATATAATTTACATGCACCAGTTATAATTACATGCAACAGTTATAATTTGCATGCACCAGTTATAATTACATGCACCAGTTAAAATTTACATGCACCAGTTATAATTTCATGCACCAGTTATAATTTACATGCACAGGTTATAATTACAAGCGCCGGTAATAATTTACATGGACCAGTTATAATTACATGCACCAGTTATAATTTACATTGCACCAGTTATAATTTACATGCACAAGTTATAATTACAAGCGCCGGGTAATAATTTTACATGGACCAGTTATAATTACATGCACCAGTTATAATTTACATGCACCAGTTATAATTTACATGAAGCAGTTATAATTTACATGCACCAATTATAATTACATGCAACATTTATAATTTACATGCACCAGTTATAATTACATGCACCAGTTATAATTTGCATGTACCAGTTATAATTTAAAATGCAGGAATTATAATTTACATGCACCAGTTATAATTACATGCATCAGTCATAATTACAATGCACCAGTTATAATTACATGCACTAGTTACAATTTACATGCACCATTTATAATTACTTGCCCAGTTATAATTTACATGCACCAGTTATAATTAGATGCACAAGTTATAATTCTCATGCACCAGTTATAATTTAAATGCATGAATTATAATTTACATGCACCAGTTATAATTACATGCATCAGTCATAATTTACATGCACCAGTTATAATTACATGCACCAGTTACAATTTCACAAGCACCGTTATAATTACATGCACCAGTTATAATTCTCATGCACAAGTTATATTACATGCACCTATTATAATTTGCTTGCACCAGTAATAATTACATGCATCACTTATAATTGCATGCACCAGTTATAATTACTTGCACCAGTTATAATTTTCATGCACAGTTATAATTTACATGCACCGATTATAATTTCATGCACCAGTTAAAATTTGCATGCACCAGTTATAATTTACATGCACTAGTTATAATTTAACATTCACCAGTTATAAATACATGCACCAGTTTATAATTTTCATGCACCAGTTATAATTACATGCACTAGTTATAATTTGCATGTACCAGTTATAATTACATCCACAAGTTATAATTTACATGCACCAGTTATACTTACATCCACAGGTTATAATTTACATGCACCAGTTATAATTACATGCACCAGTTATAATTTACATGCACCAGTTATAATTACATGCACCGTTACAATTTACATGCACCAGTTATATTAGATTCACCAGTTATTAACACGCACCAGTTATAATTTACATGCACCAGTTATAATTGCATGCACCAGTTATAATTTTAACATTTGCACAGTTATAATTACATGCACCAGTTATAATTAACAGTGCATCAGTTATATTCCATGCACCAGTTATAATTTACATGCACCAGTTATAATTACATGCACCAGTTATAATTTGAATGCACCAGTTATGATTACATGCACCAGTTAAAATTTACCATGCACCAGTTATAATTTACATGCACCAGTTATAATTTACATGCACCAGTATAATTACAAGCGCCGGGTAATAATTTACATGGACCAGTTATAATTACATGCACCAGTTATAATTTACAGGCACCAGTTATAATTTACCATGAAGCAGTTATAATTTACATGCACCAATTATAATTAATGCACCAGTTATAATTTGCAATGCACCAGTTATAATTTAAAATGCATGAATTATAATTTACATGCACACGTTATAATTATATGAATCAGTCATAATTTACATGCACCAGTTATAAATTACATGCACCAGTTACAATTTACATGCACCAGTTATAATTACATGCACCAGTTATAATTCTCATGAACCAGTATAATTACATGCACACATTATAATTTGCATGCATGATAGGCTTATATTTTGAGTGATTTTAACTGTAATTTCTTCCCATTTTCCGTACTTTTTCCTGGATGATATTATGTTTTTTGGTGTTTACTCGTTTTGTTCAGGAAGTTTGATCGGAAGTGGAAGAAATGAGCTAATGAGAAGATAACGGGCGAAATCGAGGCATAAAAGATGATGAAAATATTGAAGATGGTTTCTTCAGCATCTCGATCGATCGAGATTTATTCTCGATCGATCGCCGCAAGCCAGAAAGCAAGAGTCTGATTTTTCGAAGGCTCGAT
>CAJQUN010001704.1:0-48967 GCA_907163345.1 Haberlea rhodopensis | reverse complement strand
AACTCACCTAAGCATAGGCATGCTTGTGAATTGATGTTCTCATTCTGGAACAATTTGAAATCAAGATCAAGTAACAAAGAAAAATATTGACGACACATTTTGACATATGTGCATCAAGACAATGCTTGGAATTAAAGTTTCCAAGACTTTGAAGAAAGAAATCTCAAGGATTACTTCGAGTTTCAAATTTTAAGCTTTGCTTTTGCTCTTAAAATTCAAGTCTACAAGAAATAGAATCTTGAACTTGTAATTTTTTAAGAATCTACGCGCTTAAATAGGAATTGTGAATTAAAGTTGAATATTTCCTCTGGTTTTGAATTTTGTAAGAAATAACGCTTAAAATTCGATGATGGAAATATCCTAAAAGGATAAAATGATGCAAATGAGGTAATGTGATTATCAAAAACTGGAGATATACTGTTGTGGAAAATTCTCTATGCAAAAAATATAAAGCTTCTTCAGCCGAGTGACTTTATAAGTTGTTGGAGAAAAAATCATGTGAATGCAACTAAAATATGTTGCGCTAATGTTTTATGACAAAATGACCTCTAGTGGCATAATCATGAGTGATTATGTGAAAACGCGGATCCGCATATAAATGGTTAACCGAGAGATCATGTGAAAGTTTATCGAGAGGAATGGGGTTAAAACCTTATAATCAAATCTCATAGTGGATACCCAACCTTGTTGACTGGAGCTCCAAGATCTAGGTTCAAATGAGACAACTAAATTATGAGATTGTATAAACACCTGGAGATCAATCTCCAACCCATTCCTATGATAAGGGGGTGTAGCCTGCAAAATGGTACGAGGATAGCAAAAGGCCTTTAATGATTCCTAAGACATATTATGATATGTTGTATAGAGGAGATCACCTACGTGAGTGCGAAGTGTGGCCGCTTCAAAGTACGAATAGCACTTATGAAACCAAGCGTGGTCCATGGCCGAAACGGACACAACCGTAAGAAACCAATACGAATGTTAGAATTGTTATGGTGTGGGTTCAATTGTCTTGGTTTACACCAACGACTAAATAGTTCAAGACTATAAGTTCACTACTAAGTCAAGTAAATCCGATTGAATACTAATACGAAAGATTCGAAGCCGCAAGCTATCTCTCCAGATGCCATAATAGTTCGTCAAAGCACTCAATTGCATACATGCATTAATTTAATTCATGTGAGAGATTGTTGGAAAAAGTAAATGAATTAAAAATGGAAAATGAGCTCGATCGATTGAGCTCATTAGAAAAAAGTTTCTTATTTGCTACAGGAGCTCGATCGATCGAGCCATGTTTCTGTTGTTTGAAATGGTATGTCCGTTCACGTTCAGGTGCAATTTTTCGCGATATAGTGCCTCTAAAATGTGTCCATTTGGACTTGTTTTTTGGTTCACTATATATATAACACATCCTTCACTTGATAAAAGAAGATTTTCGAAATCTACATCAAAGAATAAGTGAAAATTGAGAGTATTTGTTGTTCATCAAGTTTTCTCTTATTGAGTGCTTTGAACCTTTGTGATTTGAGGACTTGTGATTTGGAGTGCTCCTATCACAAGTCATAGTCGTTGTATCTTGGGAGACAAATTGACATTGCAAACCGTTAGCACCATAGCGGGGCAATATTGTCTTAAGGACGGAGATTATAAATCTCGCCTCGACATAAACTGTGAAGCCTTTGTTATTTTGTTACTACAATCCTGAGATACACTTTGAGAGATACACTTTGAGAGAGATATTAACAACAAGATTCACATACATGTAATTGCAGGGAGCATCACAAAAGGGAAGAAATATAGAAAAATTATCTCATCGCCCTCGTGTGCTAACCTCACTCAAGGGCAATGTTAAACAATAACATCTTTAATTCATTGTTCTTTTACATAACACTCACTCACCTGTTCTGGCTCGAATCTAAGACTTGTGTTATGGAATACCAACAATTCATTTTGGAACCCATACATTTCACTTATTAATTTTACACAGAGTAAACATAAGTTTTGGGGAGAAAGAAGAAAGATTGATGACGACTGGTATGCACATAGCTGCTGATATCTTCTGCGTCCTATGTGGTTCACTTGTTGGATGGAACTATGTAAGATCCACATTCTAGTCAATGACGGTAGCCTTTACACGTTTTAACTTGTTTGGTTTAGCGACACTGATATTTTGTTCGATTATCTCTAGGAAACTGCTCAAGAAAAGAGTCAAAAGTACAAAGAAGGCAAATCCGTTCTTGAGCGGTATGCCTTCCCTTGTTACTGACTTCTTATAGTCTTCCGAATTCGGGCAGGATACAGTTTAGTATGAAAATTGTTGCTTGTTTCCATGGAACAGGTCAGATTTCTGGTCCAGATGGAAGTTATTATCGGATCGGCCATGAGTGCAGAGTGGGAGGAAGCGATGCAGACGATGCTTGATCGAATCTCAACATCTAAAGATGTATGTACAGATACATTCTTTAAGCTCCCAATTCTTGTTATTGAACAGGTGGATTCCTCCTCCATGTGCATTGTGTGCAATACTGGCTTAATTAATACAATTATATAAAGAAACAAAATTTGCAATTTAATGAGGGCTCAGCAAATTTGGGATTTTGGATTTTGATCAAGGTTTAAATCCTTTGGCAGTATCTGAACTCACAAAAATTTCTGAAATATGTTCATTTTATTCATATCGTCAACAGTAGTTATTAGTTTCAATTCCTTTTTTTATAGTTTGTCAGATATGCTATATGTTTATCGTTGTGACCCAATATACCATATTTCAAAATCTTAAGACATCAGTCATTCACTTCTAGAAATTAAAAAATACATTGACCTCATTAACTTAATACATTTATACTAAATGTTGTTTTTGTTAAAGAAAATGTTTCTTCGAAAACCAAAGTAAAATCGTATCAACATTTTTTATATAATGTTCATAACTGTATGTTAAACAATGCATTTCTGAAAATATGAAAAAATATACTAAGCATAACTATACGTGAAGAGCGATATACTACAATATGTAGGGTCCAATGTAAGGGTGTAACCGAATCAAGACTGCTCGAAAATATTTGATTCGTATTCGAAATTATCAAGTCGAACTCGAACATGTTCAAACTTTTTTTAAGCCAAACACGAGACCAAATTATTTTGTTTGATAGTTCGTGAACCGCTCGCGAGCTTTAATATTTTATTAATATAATTAATTCTATATTAAATAATTTTTTTCGAGTCTTTCGAGTATTTATTTTCAACGAGCCAAACTCGAACTCGAACCGAATTTGAGCAAAAAAATTTAAACTATTCGAGCTTCAAATCAAGCTCGATATTGAATATATCTAATTTGACCCAGTTTTTCCAAAATCGGACCGGACATGAAATCGGTGCCCTAGTGGTTACAGGTTCGGTCGGTTTAACCATTGATTACGTTAGCATTATCAATTTTAATTTTGTAAAATATATTGCTTTAGTTTCAAGTCGTTCACATAAAATAATATCATTACACCAACATAACTTGTCAAACTTCAAAAACTAGATCAAAAATACCAAACATAAAAATAAATAAACATCTACAAACAAGCAATGCCAAAATGAACAATGTCCGCAAAATTATAAATTTATGAAATGATTCACATCTTTTATAATTATTCAATAACAATAAATTTTATAGAATATATTTTTGTTCGAAAAAATCTGATTATAATTTTAAAAAAAAAATTTAATTTTTTCAAAAAAAAGAAAAAGAAAAATGAAGGAACCAGCCGGTTTAACTGGCGACTAATTCACTGGTTGGACACCGCTTCCCATCAGCTTTTTAACAAGCTGGTTTTAGAGGGTCAACCGGACCAGACCGATCACCGATTAAACCAGTTGAACCGACCGGTCCGATCTGGTTTATAAAACACTGATTCGAGCCTTCAAATTTCTTCATATTCGGTTCGATTTGATTCGTTTACACCCATTGGAAGATGAAGAGGGTGTCATCACTTTTTTTTTTTAAAAAAAATAATATTTACGTATACATTTTTTTAACATGTATGAAGGGCAACTTTTGGGCCAGTACCAATTGGAAACATATTTTTGACCCAGTCCACCAAAAAAACATGCTTTCATATAAGTTCATTTTCTGTTGAGCTAAATTAAGCATTAGCTAGATGGATGCAAACGATTCACTTTTAAGCTGGATTAATCTTGTATTGGAGGATTTTACAGATTTTTCAAATAGTCTTGTGGTTTGGATCAGTTCGTGCTGAAAATTGGGAAAATGCCTATTGATTTATGATTTTAGGATACATGTTCCAAATTCATAGTTAGTTAATTAATAACTCATTTATATCCAACTTTAGCTTGATTAATCATGTATGAATGGATTTCATGTAATCTTAAAGGTATTTTTGGTTAGAGTTTGAGTTTCTTGCTAGTCGGATTTGAAAATATGCTGCATGTTTGGGAATCTGCTGCTATAAGGTGCATATGTGAGTATAATGCGTGTGTAGGTGCATGGTTTATCAATACTTGAGTAAATGTGGGGTTAGTTGATGATCTCAGAGCTGGCCTCACATCCTTGCTGTAATAACCAAGTTAAACTGAGTTTTTTTTCAAGTGATTAATAATATTGAATAATGTACATGGACATGATCGAAATGGAAAGTGTTGAATTTTGAATTATTGCTAGGCTATATGGTTTCATCGGAGTGGTTGGGAAGCTAAGAATTTTCCTTAAATACTGAAAACCTCATGAAATGAACTGCACGAACTTGGGAAATCAAATCAATATGCGAGTGAATGTAGTTTAAATATACAAGGAAATTGAATACGAAATGAAGTTAAGATGGCTCTAATTACTTCATTTTAACAAATTAAATGACATAATATGATTGAATGAATATTTGGAATTGTGTAGATCTTATTAAATTCCATACTTAAATGCCATTGATGTGATCGAAGATATCGAGATTGGGCAACTAAGAATAGGTATGTTGCGATCGGTAACATACGATAGATATCTGTATTATTTGATATATGAATTGCTGAACTTACGTGAATTACGTGAAACTACCTGGCTATGTGAAAATACTTGGCTGTGTGATTTTAATTGAATCATAAGCATTCACAGCATTCATGATTGACATATCGATGTATGAAAATAAGTGTTTTGTTAACACACATCATTTTGATAAATATACATCGATATATGACATACATGTTGGGCATATCATGTTGATCTATCCATTTCCTTGATATCCTTTATGGTGATTGAGTTGATTTACTCTGAGTGTCAGGGACGACGAGCACGACGATGAAAGGCAGTATAGGTAGCGACTGTAGTCACGCGCGTGTCACCGGACCTAGACACGAGGGATGGACGAGCACAACACATAGGATGATTCTCCTAGCGCAATGTGCGCGTGCTGTCACCCTATACTCGAGCTTGATATTGATTGTTGATACCTTTCTTTGGACTCCAATTGGTATCTTGAGATTCGATCAATTGTACCTTACATGCATTGCATTACATTACACTGCATTACATCATATATCACATTTTATAAATGCATGTTGTATTTACTTGATAGTTTCATATTGGGCTTTGACTCACCCCGTAGGGGGCTGTTGTTGTCTTTGTGTGTGGACAATGTCAGGTATTACAGGTAACCAAGATCCCAAAGGGGGAATACTCATTGAAGCCTTACTTGAGGTTGTTTCTTTTGTCTCTTTCCCAGTCGTAGGATAGCTAAATTATACCAGGGTGTGTCCTGGATCGTATAATTATGTAATTTGAGTTTATTTTCAGTTCAGTCTTGAGTAATTGTGAACATTTGCTGTCTCTTTACTGTTGATGGTATTATGTAAATATTTTGAATATAAAATATGTGCTGGAGACTTATTGTGCATACTATGGTATTATGTAAATATTTTGAGTACGGATTATGTGCTGGATGCCTATGATGCATGTTATGGTATTATGTACTGCACTGGTATATTATTTTATGCTTTTCATTTTTCTGGTATGTCCCTCGTGCGCCGAGGTCATGCCGAAATTTTGAGATCCACTTGTTGGCAGGACTTTAAAAAAAAAAATCTTCCATTGATTACACATAAATAAACATTGTGTGATAATTAAACACTTGATTAGGAACGAGTCCTAACAAAAACTGTCACCAGATATTATGAACATTAACAAATTAAGGCTTCAATTTCGAAGATTTCTTGCAAAATAAAATCCTAAATCTCAATCACATGCACAATTTCAAAGATTTCTTGCAAACGAAAACCATAAATCTCAAACCCATGAACAATTAATGCAGAAAAATAGGGCTTACGGATTCTGTTGAAGGGGAAAGCGCGCGTCCAAACCGATGTATTGGCTATGTTGAAGACGATCGATTTTAGGGAAATCAATTTTGGTGGAAATCGCGTGAATTTGGGTGGGTTTTGGGGGAAACGGATTTCACCGTCAAATATAAACGCCAACTTAACGTGTGAACTAAATTGGATTAATTTTGAAAACATTAAGGACCAAATCAGGTCAATGTAAACAACATGGACTAAATAGCGTATTAAACCAAACTTTAGGGACCAACTAGTGTATTGCCCCTACCCTCAAACAACATACCCACATCAAGAAGTCATTTATTCAACTCATAAGATTTTCCCTTTTCCCAGTGGGAATGTGATAAGAGTCTACATATATTTCACGGAATGTGGTTGAGTAATATGAGATATTTGGTGAACCATGTGTTCATTTGAGGTATGTCTCGCCACATTAATTGACGCATTATCCACATATGTTGATGAAATCCCACCACCATGTGCTATAAGTGTTTTCAACATGGTATCTGCATTAATGCCATCTTTCTCATCCTCCGGTATTGGGTGAAGAGCCTCATCAGGTTCAGAATCAGAAGGTGCATTAGGCCCATAATGATCTGCTACTGAGATTTCAACGTGTTCAGATGTGGAATCAATTTCAACCCTAGGATTATTTTCTTCGGCAGTCAAATTAGACTTATACGCATAATCATAGGAAGAAAGGGCATACTCTCCGTACGTATAACAAAAGAAGATGGACCCATATGTAGGTTTTCAATCCCACTATTTGACAATCCTTGTGTAACATAGACATATCAGGGGAATCCGATTGAGGTAAAAGTGATATATATGTGCCCCATTCCCGGTTCATCGACATACGTGGAAGAGACAATTGCAGGATTTATTTTCTCTCTCAACATAAATATCAAGTTCATTAAATTCTGCATCGGGATTCAAGAATATTTGTAATATACTGTCATCTGTGATGTGGACAATAGGTTCTTTAATTCCTCCCAACATTTCTCGTACCCATTTGACATATATTATTATTGAAAACTCATCACTGTCAACCTGTATACACTCATACAAGCTCGAAACCAATTCAGAAAATGTTGTATCATGAACAATTTGATAGGCAGACTGTCATATGTCACAGACCAAGAATCATGAGATAATGTCCCCCCCAACATAGACAGACAATATCACATTTCTTATAGATGCCATAACTTCACAAAAAGCATACAACATTTAATATTACAATTCAAATAAATATAATATAATATATATAATGTATATTATTATATACGTAATCATATATATATATATGTTATAATATTTTCAAATATATATTAAATAATATTATAATAATATATGTAGTATGCAAAACAACAATTGATCAAGATATATTTTTTTTTGAAATAGATCTATGTATTGTGCTATGTAATTATGTAAAATCATTATATGTAATACACAATATTTTAAATTAAGAACTATAGTATACCTTCAAATTGCCGCCACCTTCGTCTCTGCTATCGCCGTCATAGTTGATTGGATGAGAAGTGTGTGCAAAATGTGTGTAAAAATTGGTTGGAAAATTTGATATTTAACATAAACATTTGACCGGTGGATTTTTGACATGTTTCATCGGTCAAAAGTTTATTTTTTTTATCTAATAATGACCGATAGAACCGGTGACAAGACCGGTTCTATCGATCACATAAAAGTTGAAATCAGTCCGATTCTATCAGTCACAAAAAAGTTGAAATCGTCTTCCAAGAAGACAATTGCTTTAAAAAAATTAAAATAAAAAATTTGAATACGCCTTCTGGAATGGCAAGTTACCGTTTTGCATGAGTTGATTTCTTTGTGGGGTATTTTGCTAATTTTCTGTTGTTTTAACAATATTTCGAAATTTAAGCCGGTTTATAAAGCACAAGGAAACATATTGCTAGAGAGAGGGCTTTAGTGCGATGAGCAGTTTTCAGACATAAAGCAAGAAAAGGTCAAACTCTTTCTTGGAGCCTTGCAAGCGACGAGCGTTTTCTTTGGCGAAGAAAAATTGAGCAGCGGCCAATACTTCTTCAGTGAGCATTGAGAGGGATATACTGAGTGTAGATTGAGAGGAACACATATAGGTATGTCTCGTGGGATTTCTTGTACCAAATATGAAAGGGCAAGAGACTGAGAAAGATATAGGATGAGTGTGTTCTAATCTGGATAATCTCCTTTTTGGTGCAATGGAAACGCCCTCCCTTACATGGATGTAGGCGAGGTTGGAGGCGAAGTGTCTATTCTTCCTTGCTATTTTCTTTACTGTCATTATTCTAGAATCTTGTGCTGAATGTTCTATGTCTTGGTGGCTTATAGAATTGATTTGGGTTGTGATTTCTTGCTGATATGAGCAACTATTATTGACTAATATGCGTGAGTTTAACCTTGAAATTCATTAGTATATTGTGCAATAATGTCTCAAGGAATTATAACCTGGTTTAATCATTGATATTGTCTAATTCATAGAAAGAATTGTATTTGCTTGTGCTTAGAGAAATTCTCGTGACAATGGATTATTGGTGACAGTGCATATCGATTGTCAAATTGGGTTAGAGAAATTCGAATTTGATTGGACCTCTTGGTGTGAGTTATCTAGACAAGAAGGCTTCAATAAATAATTAAATCAACCTCGTTAACTCCGACAAAAAAAACAAACTAATCAACAAATTCACATTTAGCATTCAAAATTGTGTTATATTGAATAGAATCAGTGCGACTGGATAGATCTTATTTCACAACAATTGGCTTCGGATTCACCAAATTCGAAATAGAAACATTTTCTTGGCAGTATGATTTGGATTATGGAGAATCAAGATGCGAGCAATCTTGGTGCAACAAGGAGTAAGGAGTTGTTGGCGCACTGAAAGGAATCGAGGGCCTCCCTGCCACCCTATCTGACAAAGAGAAATGGGAAATCCTAGACAAGGCTCGCAGCTCAATAATCTTGAGCCTTAGTGATAAGGCACTCCGAGTCAGCAAGCGCTGTATGGACAAAGTTAGAGCATCTGTACATGACGAAATCTTTGGTGAATCGACTCTACATGAAGCAAATGCTTTATTCATTCAAGATGACCGAAGAAATACGGTCTCGGTGCAGATTGATGACTTCAACAAGATCATTGATGATCCTGAGAACATAGATGTGAAACTCGAGGATGAAGACAAAGCTTTGCTGTTATTGAATTCGATTCCGAAGTCATACGATCATTTCAAGGATGTTATGCTCTATGGAAGGGATCAGCCGATATCCCTTGAGGAAGTTCATTCAACGGTAAGAACAAATGAATTGCAGAGGAAAATCGAAAGGAATGAAGTAAGCATTGGGGACGGTCTGTTCACGAGGGGCAGGTCGAAAAAACGTGGCCAACACGGTAAGCCAAGAAAAGTTAGATCAAAATCGAAATCTAGTCCTGCAAAAAGGTGGCAATGGAAAAGCATCAAAAACTCAGTTTAAGTGCTACAATTGCCACAAAGAAGACCACTTCAAGAGAGACTGCCAGAAAGGAGGCAAGACCGGGAAAACCCAGGAGCAAGGATAATGCATCGGCAGTGTCAAATGGATATGATTCAACAGATGCATCAGTAGTGGACCAAACAGAGGCCACTAAAGAATGGATATTAGATTCAGGTTGCAGCTTCCAAATATGCCTCAACAAGGACTGATTTGAGACTCTCAATCGAGTCGATGGTGGACCAGTGTTGCTTGAGGACAACAAAGGCTGCAAGGTTTTTGGGATTGCCTCCATTAAACAGAAAATGAACTCTTGCAACAAGTGAGATACTTTCTGGAACTCAAAAGAAATCTAATTTCCTTAGGCACACTAGAGAAGAATGGATACACCTTTAAGGTTGAGAATGGATCACTGAAAGTGTTAAAAGGATCCCTAGTTGTCCATGAAAGGAGTTAGGGGAAATGGACTGTACTCACTGATACGAAACACATGACACTCTGGCACCATAGTTAAACCGGAGTTAGAGAATGCCAATCTCTGGCATAATAGATTAGGGCATGTGAGTGAGAGAGGACTCATAGAACTGTCCAAACAAACCCTTATGCATGGATATGATAGAAAATCTGGAATTTTGTGAACACTGCATGCTAATTCAACACTGAAATTCATAAGACAAATAGACTTTTTGATTATGTGCACACAGATGTTTGGGGACCTGCTAGATCTCAAACTCATGGCGGTGGGATGTATTTATGTCCATTGTGGATGTCTATTCAAGGAGAGTCTGGGTTTTTGTATTGAGAAATAAATCTGATGCATTTGAAAGATTTAGGGAATGAATACAATGACCGAGACTAAGATGTGAACAAATCTTAAGCATCTTAGGACGGACAATGGACTGGAATTTGTTTCCGAACAATTCAATGAGTTTTGTAGGAAATCTGGCATTACTAGGCACAAGACCGTGGCCAACACCCTCAACAGAACGACCAAGCTTAGAGGATGTTAGAGAGGGTTAGATGCATGTTACTGAACGCTGGTCTTCCTAAGATTTTCTGGGGGTGAAGTTGTATCTACATCTTGTCACTTGATCAACCGGTGTCCTGTTGCCAATAGTTTTATGACACTGGTGGACTTTTGGTATGGGAAACCAGCAGACTACAGCACCTTAAAATTCTTTGGTTGTATGACATACACTCACATAAGGCAGGATAAGCTTGAGCCACATGCTAAGAAATGCATCTTCATAGGCTATCCACCCGGTGTGAAGGGTACAAGTTGTGGTGCCTTGAACCACGAGAATAAAAATGTTTAATTAGTAGGGATGTGGTCTTTGATTAATCAAAGATGGGATATCCAGCCACTAAAACACTGAATGAATCTAATGAACAGGATTCCCGAGATGAATCTCAAGTTGAGGTGGAGTTTCAAGGAACTAAAATTCTTATGGAACTTGACAATGAAACTCAAGAAGAACCACAAAGAATGATCAACAAGGTCAAGAAGTTGTTGATCAAAGGAACGAATTAGATTCGTATAAACTAGTCAGAGATAGGAAAATAAGAGCAGTAAGATCACCATTGAAGTATGTACATGCTGATCTTATCTATTGCGCGTTTGATGTAGCCGAGGATATAGTTTACGTAAAGCCAAAGACATAAAAGAAAGTAATGAGTGGCAAGGATAGAGACCAGTGGACTGAAGCAATGCGGGATGAGATGACTTCCTTAGACAAAGCCAGACGTGGAAGCTTATGGATCAGCCCAAGAACCGGAGAGTTGTGGGGTGTAAATGGATCTACAAGAAAAATTAGGGGATCACAGGGACAGAGAATGATAGATACAAGGCAAACTGGTAGCCAAAAGTTTTGCGCAAAATGAAGGGATAGACTTCAATGAAATCTTGTCTCATGTGGTCAAGCATTGCTCGATAAGGTTGCTACTTGCCTTGGTTGCCCATTTTGACTTGGAGCTGGAACAACTGGATGTGAAAACAGTGCTTTTTTACATGGAGAGTTGGAAGAGACCATTTATATGAGTCAACCTGAGTGCTTCATAACTAATGGTAATCAGAACAAAGTATGCCTGCTGCAGAAGTCCCTCTACTCAAGCGAAGCCCAAGGCAATGGTATATGCATATGATGAGTATATGTTGAAGGTTAATTTTACTAGATGCAGCTTATGTGGATGATATGCTATGTCTACATAAAGAAAGAAAAAGACAGGGTAGTTGACTACTCCTTTATGTGGATGATATGCTAATTGCAAGCGATGGTAAAGAAGAGATTCAAAAGATCAAGGATATTTTGAATAAATAATTTGAAATGAAGGATTCGGGGAAGGCTTAAAGGATTCTAGGGATGGATATCATTCGGAACAGAAATGGAGAAGAGTTTATTTCTATCCCCAAGAATCATACCTTGAGACAGTCCTTCATAGGTTCAACTTGCACGAATCAAAACCTATGACTACACTGTTGGGACAACACTTCAAGCTCTCAGCAAATCAGTCGCCAGAGAGTAATGAAGAGAAGGCAAAAATGGAGACCGTGCCAATTGCGAGTGCTGTAGTAAGTTTAATGTATGGCATGGTATGCAGTAAACTTGATTTGGCTTAAGTTGTATGTGTTGTAGCAGGTTCATGTAAAATCCGGGGAGAAGCCATTGAGAGGCTCTGTAAATGGGTTCTGAGATATGTGAGAGATTTCGTTGAACTTGGGTTAATGTTCCAGAGTCAAGAAAACGGAATCGATATGTAGATTCAGACATTGCGGGGAGTATAGACACCAGGAAGTCCCTAATGGGATACGTTTTCACCATATTTGGTAGTGCTATAAGCTGGAAGACCAATGAAGGATCAAACACTTACCACTAGGCTAAAAGTTGTAGTTGGTCATAGGTAAGCCTTTTGCTCCTCTACGATCAAGAGGACATATGATAAATGAATTTTTGTATGTTGCATTCATCTCTCACATATAACCTAAGAAGATAGATGAAGCTTTATTAGATACCAACTGGATAGATGCCATGCAAGTAGAACTAAATAATTTGATAGAAATAAAGTTTGGCACTTAGTACTACGCCCACCGCATCACACTGTTATGGATACCAACCAATTGTAGGATCAAACGTTTGCCGCTTTACCAAAACTATAGCTGATGGTAACGGTGCAACTCAAATATTTTAAACCGCACAACAACACAAACACTACGGTTCGATCGATCACACAGCAAGGGCAATTGTTGTATCCCAAAAATCCCCTCCCAATAATTGCACTCCTTGCAACTCATGATAATCGAACACGCGACCTTGGCTCTGATACCAAGTGAAGGATCAAACGCTTACCACTAGGCTAAAAGCTATAGCTGGTAGCAGAAACACAACTTTATTTCCTTACAGTGGCAGCACAAAGCCCCGTACTAAGCGTCAGGTGGACATGACAGGCTGCACCCTATATGTGCCAATGAGCCAGTTTGTTAAGCCAATATACGACAGATGACCGCACCTTCGTCCACGAGTGCACAGAAGGACTTGTTGGGCAAACAACCCCAACAATCCCCCCCCATGCTTCCTGATTAGTGTCGTTTTTACCCTTATTATGGGGTAATTTTCTAGTAATTCCTGGACGATTTTTACACTTCTTGGTATAATTGTTGATTTCAGGAATCTAGGTCTAAGTGCATGGAAGTGAGGGAAATATGCTAAATAACGATGAAAAAGGACCAAACGGAGCGAACACGTTGAAGGAAGGGCCGAAATCTCGAGTTTGAAGATTTTTACACGCACCGATCGATCGCGGAAGGAGTGGCGATCGATCGGTGAGAGTCGTGGATTGAAAAACAAAAGAATTAAAGCTGGAGGTCGATCACAAGCAACCACTGATCGATCGCCATGCGATAGAATTTTGAGAGATTTGTTTCCTTTTTAAAGAGTTTAAGTCCAACAAGGAAGCTTATTCCTCCCCTATTAAAAGTACAATACCGTGGACAAAAATTGAAGGATACACATCATATTTGACCTATGACAAGCCTCCGCTACATCATCCATTTCACATTCATCCACCACCATCACTTTCATCCTAGGAATCGGAACATTTCAACAAGGGGATTGAAGAGGCGATTGAGAAAGAAGCGAGAAGCATTTTCTTTGGCGAAGAAAAATTGAGCAGCGGCCATTTCTTCTTCAGTGAGCATTGAGAGGCAAAAACAGAGTGTAGATTGAGAGGAACACATATAGGTATATCTTGTGGAATTTCTTGTACCAATTGTGAAAGGGCAAGAGATTGAGAAAGATATAGGATGAGCATGTTGTAATCTAGATAATCTCCTGTTTTTCGTGCAATGGAAATGCCCTCCTTTGCCGTGGATGTAGGCCAGGTTGAAGACCGAATCACGTAAATCTGGTGTCTCTTCTTCCTTGCTATTCTTTACTGTCATTATTCTATAATCTTGTGCTGAATGTGATATGTCTTAGTGGCTCATAGAATTGATTTGGGCGGTGATTCTTGCTGATATGCGCAGCTATTATTGACAAATATGCGTGAGTTTTAACCTTGAAGTTCATTTGTATATTGTGCAATAATGGCTCAAGGAAATATAATCTGGTTTAATCATTGGTATTGTATAATTCATAGAAAGAATTGTATTTGCTTGTTCTTAGAGATTTTTGTGACAATGGATTGTTGGTGACAGTGCATATCGGTTCTCTAATTGGGTTAGAAAAATTAGAATTTGATTGGACCTCTTGGTTTAAGTTATCTAGACAGAAGGCTTCAATAAATAATTAAATTAGCCAAGTCAACTCCGGCAAAAAAAAAAAAAAAACGAATCAGTAAATTCACATTTAGCGTTGAAAATTGTTTATTGCTCTTAAATAGATATATCGAATAGAAGGTGCGATTGGATCGGTATTATTTCACAACAATAGGGAATGGGTTCTAAAGGTGTTGAGTGGGGAAATCCTTATCCAAAAGAAGGTGAAAAATCACATTTTTTGGTGGAGTAAAAACAACGAATATTGGAAGGCAGCTCCTTTTCTCGACCTCATACTCTACTGATTGGTTTGAGGGGACCTGGATTAGCTTGGTTGCTATTTGGATTCTCTGGTCAAGATGTTGATTTTATGTTGTGACTCTCACAATCATTCGACTTCTTCTTGTCTTTACTTATAGGGGTATCTTTTTTAGGTGTGTCGGTCTGTGTCTTTGTGGGAATGAGGTTAATTCAATTTTTTGAAGTCCATTACTTATAGAATGTTAATGTGTATATGAAACCCATAGATTACATAAGTCCAATCATTTACTATATATGGAGAGATTACCACACAATTCCATTACTTCGTATATATCTAAGCACCACAGCTCTAAGCATTGGAAGAAATAGGAAGATATGAACTTTTCTTTTGTAATGCACGTGAGAAACACAAAGGAAGAGAAAGAAGTTGGAGGATAGTAAACATATTTTTCTTGATTACAAAGTGTATATAATAGAGGAAAAGAACCAAAGTATAAAGAAGTTTTATTACCCCTCAAGTAGAGCTGTCAAAATATGCTAGGTCCGTTGTTCTGACCCAACCCGACCCATCAAATATCATTAGTGAGACCAAAAGAACCTCTGCCTCTTGCTCCTTGCACTATAACTCGATGTAGACGAAGAAATAATGACCCGATTCAAAACTAATTTGAGTGAACTCATGTGTTCCTCACTACAAATTCCCTTTGCACAAAGAACAAAATTTGCCTTAATTCTGCCCCCTAAACTGGTTAGATCAACTCGAACAATTGCAAATCCTAGACTTCTTAGCTCAATGCTTAGCTCGGAAAACAACTCCGGTCTGTCGTCGCAGCACACTGAAGCTTTTACATACACATTATCTTGATCTTGTGGGCTTGTTTCTTCTCCATCATAGAAATCTATTGTTACTTCATCTGTTTCGGATGGGATTGATGAGTATTTGCATACTTCTTTTACTTCCTTTTTGAGTTCTCTCACATTTTCTACAACTTGCCCTAGTAGAGCTGCCTTGTCCATCTGCATACATACATAAATATAATTAAATCTTTCTCATTCATCAAATATATATTTCTCAGAGCCTTAAGTAAGGATTTTGGTCATTTAAGTAAACAAGAAAAATACCCATAACTTTCATCAGATAAAATCATAAATATAGTGTATCGCACCTATAACCACTATATATCTTATATTTGCACTTTTTTTTTTCAAAATAAGTAAAATATTTCTGTCTAGGAAATATTATTTTTAATTTTACTCATGACTAATAATTAAATTTATTTTAGAATAATTAATTCAGTTTAAAGATATGCAGGGGCAATATTCCTACCTAAATATAAAACTTTTTAATTAAGTTATATATATATATATATATATATATATATATATATATATATATATATATATATATATATATATATATATAACAACTAAGTCTTTAATCCCAATAAATTGGGGTAGACTACATGAACAATGGAGAGAATCAAGTCTGGTCGGACACATGCGTCAGTCTTCTCCAAACGCTTATATCGGTCAATGTCTCCTGTAATTCCCTTGCCCTCCAAGTCTTTACGTATAACTTCGAGCCATGTCTTCTTCGGTCGTCCTCTCGCTCTCGTGAACTGGCTGAAATCCATGGACTCCACTTGACCCACATGTGCACTGCTGGATCTACGTTGAACATGACCAAACCAACGTAAACGGTTTTCTTGTATCTTCTCTTCTATACAAGCTATACATACTTCAGATCGAACATCTTCGTTCCTTATTTTATCTTTTCTGTTCTTACCGCACATCCAACGAAGCATAAGCATCTCTGTCACACTCATCTTTTGGATGTGATTCCTCTTGGGTGCCCAGCATTCCGTCACATACAACATTACGGGTCTAACGGCGGTTCTATAAAACTTTCCCTTCAATTTCAGCGGGATATTACGATCGCATAGATCTCCGGTGGCATTTCTCCATTTCAACCAGCCAGCCTGAATCCTGTGGTTAACGTCACTGTCAATCTCGCCATCCTTTTGGATAACTGAACATAGGTATCGAAACTTGTTGTTCATCGATACCTCTTGCCCACCAAGTGCTACAACACCGGAATTCCGAAAGGAACGACAACTAAAAATCTGCACTCCATATATTCCGTTTCAGACCTACTTAATCTGAAACCCTTTGATTACAATGTCTCTCTCCATAACTCCAATTTGGTATTTACCACTGCCATTGTCTCGTCGATTAACACATCGTCAGTAAAAAGTATTTTCCAAGGTAATTTAATCTATATGTCTTTTGTTATCTCATTCATCACTAGGGCGAACAAGAAAGAACTCAACGCAGACCCTTGATGCAATCCCAATAGTGATTGAGAACTCACTTGCCACCCCACTACATATTCTCACATTGGATGCTACTTTATCGTATATGTCCTTGATTATATTGACATATACACACACAAAAAAGCTAATAACTACATGGGTGAATGGCTAGAAGTAGGTGAAGGTTGGATTATTTATCAGATATATTTCTTATAAAAAATTTAAGGTATGAATATTTTTTATGAAAAGATGAATAATTTATGAAATCATACTTGAACCTCTATAGCCACTCAATAAAATTCTAGATCTACCCATTAAACATGGTTACTTTGATGCCCTCAAGGACATGTCTGTGATGCCTAATGTTAATAAATTGAGTTAAGGGATAGTTACGAAAACTATAATTTTGATTTTGGGCTTGGTTTTGCTATAAATCGGGTGTGGTGGAAATTTGTAATTGAGTCATAATTTTGAATTGATAATGATTGAGATGAATTATGTGACTTAGTAAGGTAATTATTGAAGTTGAGCAATAATTATGGAATTTGAAATAAATTATCATGGGGTAAAATTTATTATGTTAGTCAAAGTCTAAGGACTAAATTGCAAATTGATAATTATATTATCATCAACCCCTACACACACAAACACATACTAAACACACCCTTCCCTCTTTCTTCCCTTTCTATCGCCTCTTCCTTTTCCCCTTAAGAGAAGTTTACTGCATGATTCAATTTGATTAATCACAGGGTTGGTGCTAGCATTAATATTATTCTTTTGCTTAGCTAGTTAGCTTGTTGATATCTTGTTTTTTCCCCCTCTTTATTATGATTTTTGGTTGACGATTGGGGAAACAAGATGGGTTGAGGTTATGCTTTGATTAAACCATGAATTTGAGGGTTGGGAGATGTTTATTACTCCTTATTGATGGTGTCAATTGATGTCTTGAAATGGTAGAGGGTATTGTGTGTGTTGGGTTTGAGTTAAGATTGAAAATCTCGATTTTTGGCTGGAATAGGGCCTCTCGATCGATCGTGCGAAAAATATTGACGATGAACAGTAGTCGCGGTCGATCGTGAGGCATGTCCCTATCGATCGCTTAAGGCTTAAACTTGTTACCAATTTTTGAAAGCTCACGGTCGATCGCAAGTCGATTTTTTTTATAAAATTTTGTTATTCTTGGAAATTTGAGATGTGGTGTTTTATAGTTAAATTTGATTGTTTGTATAGTATACAAAGTTTGATAAATTGGATTGTTTGTGATAAGAGGCATGAAGAAACTATATGGTAAATGATGTTAATATTGAGTGTTATTGATGTGAAAATAATATTGAATTGATATTCGAGATAGTTACTTCACGAGCCTCTGGATGTCGAGAATAACTTAATCTCGTTGTCGACTTTAAGGTACATGTGACGTACGAGCATATGTAAATATATTATTGTTGTGTTTAACGATATATATTGTTGTTGTGTTTGAATTAATACGTTAAGGCGTATTAGCCTTGAAGATTATATTGTTGACATATTTGTTGAGTAACATGTTGATAGGTAAACGAGATTACCAATGAATTGTGCTATGAATTATTATGATGCCGTATTGAGCGTCCGACAGTGCCATCGTTGTTGAGCGTGCGATGGGTTATAATGACGCCGCTATTGAGCAAGCGATGTGATATTATGAGATATAATTAGCAAATTGATAACTGAGATATATGTGATTACAGTAAATCATTGTTGTGATTATTTAATTATTATTGAGTTTGGAATTGATGATGTGGATATTGTGACAGGAACAACATGAAAGATCTCATATGATTATGATGTATTCAGGGAGTATTTCCTTAATTTGCATCATTATATTATGTATATTATTATTTGTGCATTCATTGATATTGTGACTGTTGTTGGTATGCTCTCACCCCGTGTGAGGGCTGTTTTTGTTGAAACATGTAAAACATTTACGACATTGGTTCTGGAAGTGAATTCGAGCTATTGAATGAGAATGCTCACATGATTGTGGTACCAGTATTGGTATGGGGTGATTTATGCAACTATATATATATATATATATATATATATATATATATATATATATATATATATATATATATATATTAATTGCTCGTTTGTGAACATCATAATATATGTATATGATCTGTGTAAATGTCTTGCAGTTCTCCCCTATAATTGGGTGGTTATATATATTGCAATTTAGGAGACGTGGCGTGTTATGAAATAAGTGCATATGTGATTTGTGTTCATGACTCGTATCGCGATTACGGGGAAATTCTGTCGAAAACTTTTATAGAAGTCATACCGTAATTACGAGGTATGTCATGAGAATTCTCTAATGTGAAAATATATACACAAATGACGATATAAATGAACTAAGGATCAGATTAGGAGTTGGGGTCGTACAATGTCACCATATATTTGACATTTTCAACAAATAAGTGTCGCATGTATGTTGGTGATGCCCTCAAGGCAACAACACTCATGTTAAATAGCTAACTAGGTTGTAGGCTAAATTTCGGCTAGAACATAAAAATAGTACGAGAATGATAGTATAGGGTCTGTCAATCGATATTTTTTTGAATGAATGCTTGTGGCAAGTCCAACCGCATATTGGGGGAAATTTCGATGTTATCCCCAGGGCAGTGTCATAGAAATAGATATACAATTGTTGTGGAATATCCACCATATTGGGATACATTATTATTAATTTAAATAATTTAACAAGTTGCTACTGTGACAATGTTGGTAACAAGATTTAACAAATATTACCAACTTTTTTAGCCAAAAAAAAATTTAAAACACACTTTACATAAACCTTATCATATCAACTACAATTCTGCCTCATTTAGTTTAGGCTAAAAATTTTGTTTATACTTTCATATCACTCCATACTATACACAAAATATAACATTTTTCCCTATATAATATAATGTGTACAATATAATATTATCACACTTTAATTATGAATCACGCCTTTTCTCGTTGTGAAATTTCATTGAATGTGAAGCATTAATTAGTGCGTTTTGATTATGGGTGCTTATCGGGCAGGGTCAATCCGAACCCAGCCCGAAACGTTCCCGGTTCGAAATCGAAACCGGTCTAACCGGTTCAAACCCGTTCTGAAACCGGTAAAAAATCGGTCCGAAGCGATTTCGTGTCTTGAAACGGGTAGCATCACCGGTTTCGATGCTACCGGATCGGTTTCGATTCCGGAACCGAAACCGATAATTTTTGAAAAAAAAATAAAAAATATAGCAAGACAACGGCTATAAAGTCGTTGTCATTTGTTTATATTTGAGTCGTTGCCAAACGTTCCGGATTGGATCGGACTTGTCCAATCTATTAAGCACCCGTAGTTTTGATGCATGAGTTACGGTTGAATAGTTGATATCTCACGGACAACACTATGTGGGGCTTAGCTGTTTTTGGATGGAAATATTGTTGTCTATGTTGGATGCAAATAATCTCATCTAATGATTAATCTGCTCCCCCCTTAAAATTTTATTTTTTTAAAATTTTTTTAAATTTAATATATTATAATAATTATAAAAAATATCATTAATTTATAAAAATTATTATTTAATTTATCAAAAAAATTATTTAATTTATCAAAAATAAAATAATTAATTTCTAAATTGATGATATATTTTCTAAATTATTATTAATTTATTTAAAAAATAAAGTTGCCAAGATTGACTAAAAATCTAAAATTGATGACATTTATTTAAAATAAATTAAATAATTTATTTTAATAATTGATTACATTTTTTATAATTATTTAATTTATCTTGTGAAAATTTGATCTTTATGTAGAATTTAAAACCTTAAAAAATGGGATAATAAATATTGACCATGATAACTTACTTGGTCCTCAATTTTTTATGAAACAAATTTGGTCATTTTGAAAAAAGATTGTAAAAATAGTCTTTAGGCAAAAAATGCAAGTGAAGTCAAATTGAAACATACCAATCAATCTAATAAAGAGGATAATACATGATATAGTCACTCTTAATTCTTTAAATCTTAATTATTATAGTAATTATTATTGATATTATATTTATAATTTTTGACAATTGTTTGTAAACTTATTTAATTACATAATTATATAATATATTAAATTCTACATAAAACATTTTTTCACTCAAATAAAACAAAAGAAAAATCAATAACATATTGATATACGAAATATACTTCAATGGTTAGTTTACTTATTAAACAAAATATATTTTTGACTTCATTAATTTATATCTATCAAATATATCATCAATTTAGAAATTAATTATTTATTTTTGATAAATTAAATAAATAACAAAAGAAAAATCAATAACATATTGATATATGAAATATATTTCGATGGTTAGTTTACTTATTAAATAAGATATATTTTTGACTTCATTAAATTAAATAATAATTTCTTTCAAATATATCATCAATTTAGAAATTAATTATTTTATTTTTGATAAATTAAATAATTTTTTTGATAAATTAAATAAAATTTTTGATAAATTAATGATATTTTTTATAATTATTTAAATTATTATAATATATTAAATTCTAAAAATTTAAAAAAAAATATAAAATTTTAAGTCATCGAATAAACCCCAAGTAACATATCTCCATATTATTATAGGATCTCTTTAAAGATTTTGTTCATGCCACCATATGGCATTGCCCTTATGGACAATCCAGTGGCTCACAAATTTTCTTACATGTGGGAACTACATGTATATGGAACCCCATATGTAATAACAAAATGTGGACTGTTGGATGTAGAGTACCCCTACTGCAGCATTTCCGAAATTTATTGATTAAAAATAATTCTGAACTCAATTGAAGAATAAAAGGGATATAAAGAGGACTCTAAATATAAATTTCCTAAACTAATACAAATCATTTACTATACTACGAAGTTATCTTATCAAAAAAACTAATATTCAATAATCTAAAATTCTAAATTTTAATTGAAAATGGCTTTTCTATATAAATTTATGTGAATTTATCTAATCAAAAATAAAAAAAAATACAATTTTGTCCTTTTATGTTACCTTTTTTTTACGATTGTGGTATTCTATTTTGTCAAATTTTAGTCTCAGTTCATTATCTATATATATTGTTTTTTTGCAATTTTAATCCTTGTTTAGCGTGACATTAATGTTGCACTTACGTGTCGTTGAAATGATGCTGATATGACTGTCATATAAGCGCCATCTTATAAAAGAAAAACTAAATTTACAAAAAATAAAGGATCAAAATTACCATAAAATAAAGATACATGATGAATATTTAATCTTGATAATATAGCGGATCAAAATTACATAGACATAAACATAAATGATGAAAAAGTAAATTTCCAAAAAAATAATTGAATAAGAAGTTTTATTTAATGCTTATTAATTGTAAAAAATTATTCATATTGTACCATAAAACTAAATTTCCTTAATTCACATAACCTTAAAAGACAAAAGACATGTAGTTGTTGATGATAATAATGGAATGGGCCACGCTGGAGATTATGTCAGAATCTCAAGAGTTAATGGTGGCTACCATTAATTACATACAATCAATTCAAAATTTATTTGATGTAAAATTTATTTATTGAAAAATCAGGGAAAAAAGAACAAACATATTTCTACGGTTTTTACCTTTTAGTCTAACAATTAAAATTAAGAGATATAATTTTTTACTATTAAAAATTAAATTAATTTTTATATGAATTATTCAAAAAAATTGATAATAATTTATATAGATGTACTACTTACTACGCAGATGCTTTTAGGGTAATTTTCTTGTTAGTACTTGTGAAATTCGAACCTGAAAACGGCACCAATTTTTTGGATCATGGGATATGTAATGTCTGGATCCAACGATCCCAAATAAATTCGAGTCGTTGATACGGATGGAAGAATCCCTATAGGGGAATTAAATTCTCGAAGATTAAATCAAAATATGAGCAAATTGTAGAGTTACGTATCTTTGACAAAGTTGTATAAATGGGAAGCAAGAATAGTGGGAGAATGCACCTTTTCAGACTTTGGGATCAGTTTTCTAAGAGTTGAAAACTGCGCATTGATTCTATCTCTCCGCCTCTTTTCTGCGTCACTGTGACTCCTAGATGCGCTGGCTGCTCTGTCCTCTACCGCCTCCTCTGGCGGTGGCGCCCACCGTTGCACGGCGTCGGCCGGAGGGAAACATTGATGTTGCAGTGCCGCTGCCTCACCAAGAGGAAGCCATCTCTCATATTCGTCAGACCAGTAGCAATTTGCCATTTTCAAGAAACAATCCTTTTTTTTTTCTTCTCTCTAAATTTGGATTCAAAATCTCAATACTTAGATTTTGGGATAGGAGAGATTAAATAGTGTTTATTGTATTTGAAATTGGTTGGTTGCTTTAGTGGAGTTTGATCTCCAAATGTAGACTGTGACTGGTGCAATATCTAGTAGTTCAAGGAGGGGCTAGGATGCATAACGATAAAACTTTCTAATTTTAAAATATATCCTTTGCTAGTCGAATATGTAAGAATAATTGTCATGTTCTTGGCCCAGCCCCGTGTAATAACGATTGAATAATGGGTTCCTGCAGCAATTACTTTGTATCCTTACTCGCTTTATGAAAATGATTAACCCAAGTTGCTATACTAGTCTGTTATACCTTGAATGAATTAAGGCATAATAATTAGGCTGAAATGCACTTGTGAGACCTCGGGATATATATTAAAAAATACCTAATATAAATAAAATACTCGGAAAGAGAATGGACACCACCCGGGAAGAGAAGGGAAAATGACCGGGAAGAGAAGATATACTACCCGGGAAGAGAATGAAACCATCCAGGAAGAGAAGGAAACCACCCAGGAAGAGAAGAGACACCATCTGGGAAGAGAAGGAAATCACCCGGGAAGAGAAAAGACTACCCGGGAAGAGAAGGAAACCACCCGAGAAGATACCCGGGAAGAGAAGAACCAGGGCACAAAATTTGATATGGAATTAACAGGGCACAGAATTTGATATGGAATTGACACATGTACACGCATGCATGATGACAACCCACATTTCACGTTCCAATAAAGTGTCATGATTGACAAAATCATGGTAAAGAACATGTCAGATGAAATGATTACATTGACTTTCAATTCCTTCAATTATATAAAGAGAATGACCGATGGTTTCAAGAGATGCTTCATCAATAATACTACACCAAAAGACCATTTTTACAATTTTTCTCTTCGCTTTATTTATCATTTTATTGTAACTCTTGGATATTATAGCAGGATTTATACTGGACTAGGTCACATGGTTTTTTCTCTTATTTTGGGGTTTTCCACGTAAAAATCGTGTGTCTCATTTAATTTCTGCTACATGGTAATTTTTTGAGATAACATTGACGCCGTCTGTGAGAACATTGAGCTAAGGCGTGAGATTATGAAGACATGTGTATGAAAAGAGGAACATAAGCGGAAAAAATTGGGGGAAGATGATTGAATGAGTTAAAGCGTGGAGATCTGGGAAGGGGATCAACTTGATTTCCATTCCAACAAAAACTTATCAATAAACTTAATCCATAATACATGCATATCTCCATTGATTCTTTCAACAGAATTAATGCTTAATTACTTTATAATTATGTGATTGACTAAGGAATATGTGATGTGCCAAGAAATATGAGTAGCCTACATCATATATATATTGTTGTACATTTGTGAAATGTGTCTGCTATTATGAAACTTCATTAATTGAATATTTTACTGTTGTCATTCCCTTTAAAGGAGAGCTCATCCCTTGAGAGCTCACCCCTTGAGAGCTCCTCACTTGAGAAGCTCTTCCCCTGGAGAGCTCACCCCTTGAGAGCTCGTCCCCTGGGGAGCTCATCCCTTGAGAGGCTCGTCCCCTTGAGAGCTCACCCCTTGAGAAGCTCATCCACTGGAGAGCTCATCCCCTGAGAGCACATTCTTAGGCCTCAACTTGTCCTCATACATTGGCCTCATCTAGGCCTCATACATTGGTCTCATCTCGGCCTCCTCAGATTGGTGTTGGTTAGTTTGACCTCGGGTAAAATAATAATAATAATAGAAAAAAATGAGATGAGAAGAATCTGAGAGCATGAGATTAGAAGAATCTGAGAGCATGAGACTAACAGAATGAGGCGAGGGATGGCTAACATGCAGAATGAGGCGAGGGAGGGCTAATATAAAGAATGTGACGTGGGAGGTCTAACATACATACTGAGGCGATGGATGGCTAACATACAGAATGAGGCGAGGGATGGCTAACATGCAGAATGAGGCGAGGGAGGGCTTAACATAAAAAAATGAGGTGAGAGGGAGCTCAACATACAGAATGAGGCGATGGAGGATTGATATGAATGAGGCGAGGAAAGGGTGAGATACATTATGAAATTCGTGATGGTTATGGGAGTTCAGATATCTTTTATTACTCGGATATAATGAGCTTTATTTGCTCAATATCTTATTAGCATGTCTGTTATCGGAGTTCGTACGGGCTTTATTTGCTCGGGATATTTCTTATTTTCGGAATTCGGATGAGCTATATCAGCTCACGATATTTATAACTGGAGTTTTGACGAGCTTACGTGCTTAACATATTTATTATGGAGTCCTAATAACTTTTATTAGCTCGAGGTGTTCCTTGACTCGGGAATTCAAATACGCCTTCTTTAAGTAAATTAGATACTGAGCTTTATTTGCTCAGGGTCTTATTAGCTCGGGATTTATATTGATTCATTTTTTGTCGGTATGGACAATCTCATGATGACTTTAATTTCTGTGCTGATGCTCGATTATCTCAGTCAGTCTAGCTATCAGTTCAGACTCGGTTACATTGTGGTTTTATCCTAGATATATTCAAAGTATGAAATTTAGAAATTCCAAGAAGGACGTACAGATGCTTCTGGCCTAATACTGGAGTCGAGACAGCGAGTTACACTCTAGCTCGACTAAAGTGGGTGCTAGTGTTATAGATTGAATGAATTAAGGCATAAGAATTAGCCTGAAATGCACTTGTGAGACCTCAGGATATATATTAAAAATTACCTAATATGAATAAATACCCGAGAAGAGAAGGGACACCACCCGGGAAGAGAATAGAAAATGCCCGGGAAGAGAAGTGACACTACCCGGGAAGAGAATGAAACCACGCGGGAAGATAAGAGAAAATGCTCAGGAAGAGAAGAGACACTGTCCGGGAAGAGAAGGAAACCACCCGTGAAGAGAAGATACACTACCCGGGAAGTGAAGGAAACCACCCGGGAAGATAAGAGACACTCCTGCGAAGAGAAGGAAACCACCCGGGAAGAGAAGAACCAGGGCACGAAATTTGATATGGAATTGACATAAGTACACGCATGCATGATGACACCTCATATTTCAAGTTCCAATAAAGTGTCATGATGGACAAGAGCATGGTACAGACATGCCAGATGAAATTATTACATTGACTTTCAATTCCTTCAATTATGAGAATGGTCGATGGTTTCAAGAGAGGTTTCATCAATAATAGTACATCAAAAGACCATTTTTATAATTTTTCTCTTCACTTTATTTACCATTTTATTATACACAAATATTGTAACTCTTGGATATTATAGTGTAATTTATACTGGACTACGTCCCATGGTTTTTTCCCTTATTTTAGGGTTTTTCTTGTAAAAACCGTGTGTCTCATTTAGTTTATATTACATGGTAATTTTTTGAGATAACAGAGTCCATTTTAATCTCCTAGAAACCATTTCAATATTCAATTTTTACTCATGTGGAACAAATGTGTTACAATCACCCTCCTTCAGAATGTCCATCGATCCACCAGCATGAGAAATCTAGAGATGACTTCTATAGTTTCAAAATATGGCTCACGTACATGTAGCACTTTGCCCCGTAGGATCAAAAGATTGCTCTTATGCAGATAGCACTTTGCCCCATAGATTCAAGAAGTGGCTCCCACACACGTATCATTTTGCCCCCGTATAACACTTATATCCGGTGTTTCCTGCTGGTAATTGGCTATGGTACCATTATGTCATGCCCCAGGCCTAGGCCCACGCAAGCGCAACCGCAACCGCACAATCGGTTCATTTAGCAACTACTTCTTATCCATCATCGCTTTAGGAAAATGGTTGACACAAGTTGTTGTATGAGTCCATTATAATCTCTTATAAACCATTTTAAATATTCAATTTTTGTCCATTTAAGACACATTTAGGACAAGGGTATCACAATAATCATTTAATACATTTGACATCTACGTCATTATAATAATATACATTGGTCTATACACATCATCAAATATCCCTTTGTTCAGATTCAACAATGATACATAATCTAACTGTTGATCAACACCTTAAGATAATATCCCGAGACCTTGATTAGACTAATACCCGACCTCTCGAGTTGGTACCAAACATAGATGAATTGTGTTAAAAGTTTAGGCCGACACGATGAGCTGATGATACAACTCAACACGATCTTATACATTCTACATAAGCCTATGGCCCGGGTGTGTCAACACTTATAGGCCAAACTCTAAGGCATTATTAGCTCAATTATTCTACTTGATTGAAATTTATTGTCCAACTTCCCCACATTACTAGACAATATCAAGAAATTTTATATGCATCGGGTATAGACCCCACATATGTATCAATACAAAGAAAATATATATGGAGCTCAACCCCGTCCATACAAGAAGTTTGCGAGATTAACTATCCATTCCTCCACTAACCATTAATAGACCATCGTAGACCTTAAAGACAAATTGTATTTGAGTTTGAATTGGGGTTCTTTGATTTGTATGGCAAGTTCAGTTTCAATCCTTTCATCATATTATGGAATTTGAGCCAATTTTCATTTATATATCAAAAATCTCCAGCACTGTTATGGTCAAAGTCGAACAAATGTATTTCACTAGCATGGCCATCGCGCCAATGTGCCTAAAATTTATCCTTAGTGAGCAATCTATCATACATCATGAATAAATTAAATTTATGGTTCTGAAAAATAATGTATGAATTTGAAACATTATTTTGAAATAGTTTTTAAACAGACAAAAAATATTCCAAACGATTTATCACAAGAATCACATGCATTTCGTTGGTTGCAACTTAGGATGCCAAATTGGTGAGAGAAGTGATGGAGAAGGAAACTTTAACATGGACACACATCTTGAGCGGGAAAATGTTTGTATGAATCGGGTCTAAGCCTCAAATATGGACCAACATAAAGAAATGAGTTACCGCCATTTGATTAACCTTGATTGACATGCTTGCTTTAATTCATTTTCTTTATATTGCTGAATATATGAGGTCCAGACCCGTAAGAATCGTCCTTATGGGGTGGTAGATCAATGGTCGTGTCAATCTTTAAATCCACAAAATATGATTGAGTGGTAACCATAATCACCAATTGGACCCCATATCAAGACTTTGAAGCCATTTTAATTCAATCCCTTTTGTTTTCTTGCGATGTACAATCTTAATCAACCGCACTTGGTTTACATCACCACATGTCGACAAAAAGTTCCACAATTGTTCTAAATGCAAATCTTGATCACAATATCAACGTATATTAAATTATGAACTATGAGTTATGTTAAGAGTTTGTGATTGGAATTCTATAGATCAAGCGCCGCAAAGTTTGCGGTGTAATGTTTGTGGTGCAAATTATTTATGAGGTTTTTTTTTCTGTATTTTTATTTTTATTTTTTAACGAAACCATGCATTAACATTTAGCCCAAAAGGGGCAAAGTCAAGAAACGTTCTTAAGATAAGTGTATGTTTTAACTTGTGTTTTATTGCATAATTCGATCATATTTGTTATCTCAAAAAATTACCACGTAGCAGAAATTAAATGAGAAATACGATATTTATGTAGAAAACCCCAAAATAAGGGAAAAAACCACGGGACATAGTCCAGTATAAATTTCACTATAATATCAAAGAGTTACAATAATTTTTGTACAATAAAATGGTAAATAAAGTGATGAGAAAATTGTGTAAAAATGGTGTTTGGTATAGCCTCATTCATAAAGTCCCTTCTAAACCATCGGTCACTATGATGGACGGACACTCCTAAAAATCACTCGGTGCAGTGTCAGACACTTCTAGAACACCGACACTTTTCGGATACTCCTTAGACACGTGTCGGACACGCCACATGGCGTGTCTTAATTTTTAAATAAAAATAAATTCTGACACCTGTGTCGGACACTCCTCTCAAATTCGGACACCCATGTCAAACACGGCCGATGGCCGTGTCCAACATATAAAGAATATTTTTGGGGGTTAGTTATACAATTTAAAAGATTTTTGGCTAAAATGAAATTTAGACATGTTAGTTAAAATTTACATTAAAGTAATATGCATTTTTTGGGGGTTAGTAATAATGGCATGACGTCTATAGATTTTCGACATAAATCCTCGTAACATTCAATTCCCAACACAGCTCAACTAGCGTAAGTATACTCTTCATAATGCACTAACACATGCTCAATTAATTATGCAATTTCCCTTAATTAAATTGCATGCAACTCTTAAATGAAAAGAGAAACCTCACGATCCTTATACAAATCATATACACATACCAAAATGCTCACAGACGAGCATTGAACAAGTAAATATGTATCTATTTGTATAAACATATTACCCTATACCAATATTGTTACCAAGCTCCCAGGAGCATCCTCACGTGCCAGTCCAAATTCATTTCCCAATTCAATATCGTACATGTTCCACCTGTTTCAACATAAACAACCCACAAACGGGGTGAGCATACCAGCAACACAGTCTCAATATTTACAGAATATAAAGCTGCAAATTAAGATAATATTTCCTGAGGATTTTATATCCTTATAAGATCTCCCAGTTGTTCCCGTGCTCACAATATCCAAACTCATCAATTCCATAACTGATAATAATATATTCATCATGATCACATTTATCATTACCATAATTCATATTTACTCAAACATCTCAACAATGATGTATCACTTCGCTCGCTCGATAGCGACATCATCCTAAACCATCGCATGCTCAATACCGGCATCATCATTAACCATTGCTCGCTCAATATCGGCCTCATCAGAAACCATTGCTCGCTCAATAGCGGCATCATCGTAAGCCAATACATATAGCAGTAAACATAACCATCAAAATTGTACGTCTCTACGTACTTAATTCAAGCACAACAATAATATTTTATTGGTTAACACAACAATAATATACTTACTTATGCTCGTATGTCACACGTACCTTAATTGCAAGCCACTCATTGCCTTTGCCCCGAGACCTGGCGAATTATTCGCTACACAAATTCATAATTCACAATCAATCATGTGCACACAATTACATACTTAAGCATGTACTCAACCTACACACACACACACACACACACACACATATATATATATATATATATATATATATATCATCTGAACATGATGATTAAATACATAAAAGACGCGGGCAAAGCATACATTGACATCTCAAACCAAAATATTTTTCAAGAAATCTGGCCTCGCGATCGATCGCCCAAAAGATCGCGATCAATCGCTAGCTACAAAAAAATCACACTAAGCCCATGCACGCTCGCGATCGATCGCTGAGACCTCACTATCGATCTCGAGACACCCCGCGATCGATCGGTCGCTACGCGCGAATGATTGCCAAAACTGTACATCGCCTCCAAATTCTCACGCATTGTCGCGATCGATCGGCGCAAGTGCCGCGATCGATCGCGACCTGCGATTTTTCCAAAAAAACTCAATTTCAATGGCAATTTTCGAACCCAAACCCAAATCCAACACAACCAACACTTTATATACTTCAAAAAACTCAACTAAAACACATAAATACACTCAACCCATCAAAACAACAAATTCTTCAAAAAACCCATAATTCAAACCCAACTCAAACCATAACCAAACTTCACAAAATTACTATCAAAACCAAGATAAAAGAGAGGGGAGGATGACTACCCAACTATTTGGTCGAGATTCCCGCTCCAAAACCTAGCTACATCGATTCTTCTTCAAGGGAAATTGGGGGAAGGGAAAGGGGAAGGGGAAGAGGAAAAGGATGGGAAGAGAGTGAGCCGGAAAAATGATTCCCGTCCACTTGGTATGTATAATACCAAGGCTCAAAAAATCCGAGTCTCAAATACTCTTACCAAAACTCTTTAATAACATACGTGTCCAATGATTTACTCACACTCGCTCAAATACTTCTCAAACCTCCATCCAAAGCTCCCCAAATTTCATATACAACTAACAACACAAATCCAAGGTCAACACGTCAATGAGAATATATCTCGAACCTTGAATCCAACAATTCCAACACTGGATAATAATCCCCTAAAACTCAAGTCGGTAATTATATAATAATTACCACAATTAAAATCAATTTACGATTCGATTAAAATTTGGGATTACTACAATTAATTCTGGATATCGCATTAATCCACCACTAATCAAATTTCTTCCTCGAAATTTGTGCACACGTACCACACATACCACACAACTCAACTAAAAAAAATACAGCATCGATTCATGAATACGTCATGAACGAAACACCATCTGCGTGGATATCAACCTCGCACCGAACTCTGGAATGGAGATATCCTCCCATAACCAGCATTAACTTCTAAAAGATGCTAACATACCTCGATGTTAACTAACCAAAATCAGTCAATTAACCTTAAACTGCTCTCTACTCAAATCATTTCTGATTACAACATAGATATCACCTTTATGGCATCTCTACAACTTGATATTGTAAGGACCCCAAGCCCTTAACCCCTTATTAGTGTATTAACCACTATGTGTGGCACATGCTTTCAATAAAAAGTCAATCGGGAAGCTCAGATGATACTTTACCATTGAATGGCAATTACAAAATATCTTTAATACTCAATGTTATAAGATCATCATCCTAACGACATATAGACTCATCGAGTTCGCCCAATACCATCCCCATTACACCACTTTTGCATTGTGGATTTTTATAAAAATTTGGGCAGAGTCTCCCCATAAATTGAGCTATCCCAAAACAAAAGCACATCACATAATATAATTCCCGGCCAGGGAATACACAATACTCAACAAAATACTGAACACAAAGTAAATTCCCAGCCAGGGAAGACACCACACATAAGACGACAAAAGTGGGTTTCAACACCCACAATACACCAATGACTCTCTTATCATTTAGCAATTCTACCTCTAATTGCATGCAACATAGAATGAAAGAGAGAGAAAGGCTCATGCCTTTATATACAACCCATATACAAGTATAATCTTGCTCACATGCGAGCATTATGAATATGTATATAACCCTCATGGGCGTATAAGTACTCTATACGATACCGTGCTTCATCAAGCCCTGGTACCACGATCCTGGGAGTACATCCAATCAACAGCTCGAGCTCATCTCCAAAGCCATCGATGTACCTGTTCACCTGCCCCAACAGAGACAGCCCCCAACGGGGTGAGCATACCAATTCCACAATTTCATAATCATAATGACATAATACATAATTTACGAAAATGTAAATATTATGGAACATATGTGATACTTCCTGGATGGTATCATCCTCATCATAGCGTACCCCTGTAATAACCCTGTTCTCAAAACAGATAAATCATCAAATCCTGAATATACAATTAATCATCATATTGGTTAACCCTAGCCAGTTTCAATTTAACAACATTTCATAACATCTTTCTTTATCTAGCAATTATCATAATTCTAGATATCATTTGAGATTTCCTTAACTTCCGATACTAGTTAATCACTTCTCTGATTAACTACGTCTCTGTTCCTATTCATTACCAATAGGGAATAAAATACAGATATCCTAGATATCTAATCAAATACCACATTTCCATTTCTTACTTCAAGGTAACGTCATACTATCGGTGTTTGCTCCGTAGCGACCACACCTCATCATTTGCTCGCTTCATAGCGGCACTAAGCATTCCACCATGTGAATCAACATAACGTAACCAAGTCCCGGTACCATCATAGTAAAGCATTTCATGTATTTTAAATCATGCATCATACGTGTAAAACATCATTTAAACTATACTCGTACGCTAAACGTACCTTAATTCTCCGAAGTCCGAGCCAAACCTTGCCTCGAGTTCCATGCCCCGAGGAATGATGTGCTAACACGATAAATAATTCACAATTATTTACGAACATGTAACCCATGCTCAAGCACATCCATGGCCCTCAAAATATTGTCGACACGCGACAATTAAACATCTAAAAGACCCGGGGCAGGGTACATGCAGGGAGGGAAAACGAATGCGACATATCGAAAAATTGCTTAAGAACACCTTCAATAATTCGAACCCAACCAAGCACCATAATACATCTAAAACATGTAATAAACGATCCCTAACATGAATCATCAACCCATAGCCAAAACCCCCAAAATTCGAAATCAAACCCTCACCAAAATAGGGCAAAATTCGAACCATAACATCTCAATTCGATCCCAATTAGGCATCATAATTCATTTAAACATGAATTAATCGAATAACAACAAGAATCATCATCCTCATGCCAAAAACCCCCAAAATCGAACATAAACCCCTCAAACATCATGAAATTCGAACCAAAATCCATAAATTCGAACACAATCCTTAAATTCGAACACAATACCACCAAATTTAGCAGGGAATAACATGAGAGGGACGAAAAAAGGGTAAGGGAGGTTACCCATACGAAGATCGGAAAGAAATCGGACGAAAATTGAAGAACCCTAGAAAATTGGGGATCGGCGCTTTCCTGTAAAATCCGAACTCAAATCGCGACCAAACTTCGAATTGATGGTGTAGAAAGGACCGCCTGGACGGGACGAAGCCGGCGGCGGGTCGCACGCGCCGAACGGCGGGGCCGGACGGCGGCGGGCGGAGGCCTTTTGTGCGCGGGGGTCTGGGGCGACGGGAAGGGTTACGCGGGAAGGGAGAGAGAAAAATAAGGTGCTGAAATGGTTCCGATCATTAAATCTCGGGTTCAATTGGTATTTATAGCAAAAATACCCCGAAATACTAATAGCCCCACAAATACATCATGATTCATTAAAAATCATCTGTTTTCAAAAACTCTCTCTCTAACTCAAAAACCCCCTACCGGTGCCCACACCAAGCACCCGAGATTCCGAGTCATACTAAAAACCCAACTCACAGGTTTTCACCGAAATGAGAATACGATCTCAACCTCGGGATCCAACGATCCCAATTACTCAAATAGACGAGCCCAGAAGGCCCAACATCGCGATTAAACTCCATGTCGCCACGTAAAACAACTTTAGGGGTTATTAACACTCCGGGATTAACATCCCTAATCTCAGGTCATCACAATATCCCCCACTAAAAGAATTTTGTCCTCGAAATTAGCACCGGTGTATCACGTAACACCCGGGCTACACAACAACATGAAGCCATAACCTCGATTCCTGACCATATCAGAATCGTCTTAAAAACCGCGAGGATACTTACCTCTCTTCAAACTCTGAAACAGAGCGACTTACCAAAACCAACATATCACCCAAGAGGCAAAACGTACCTCGATGCGGGTCATCCCAAAAGTCAGTCCCTCATGACTTCAAAACAACCGATACTTACGACTGTAGATCGGACAGTCATCGTTCGTTCTAATACCACTAGTAAGAACGCATCATGAATGACACCTCAACCTTGAGAACGTTGACTTCGCGTCAAACTCTGGAGTGGAATAGACTTCCAAATCCATCATAACGTCAAAGAGCGTCAGCACCACTCAACGCTAACAACCCAAAAGCAGTTAGTCAACTGAAACTGCAAGTATTCGAATTGCTCCCGATTCCATCGTAGATATCATTCAAAGACATCTCTATCATGACTCACGATGTCTAACATACATCGTTACGAGGGAAACATTAGCATACCACGGTGTACACACACCAACCCTGGTTTCCACTTTCAAACCTCCTCTATCGAAGGAGCAGTCGCATCATTGCAACTTAAATTGGGCAACTCACGGCCACAGATTCACACAAAAGATATCCCATAAGATGTCCACCTCCAGATATCCCAAGAACCACATTCTGGTCATAAATAAACCATCGAGACTCCACAGAGTTTCAAATTCTTAAAGGACATGCAATAAACCCATTGCATCCTCAACGCTTGTGTCGACAGCGACACCCAACAAATCCGAATTCCTGTCATCCCTTAATACCTGCCTAAGCACTGACATCACATGCATACTCAATGCACTTGGATCGGGTATCTACAACATACCCCTAAGCCCCAAACACAACTGTCAATTCTGAGTCATTCCCATCCAGAGGAGGCTGATAATCGACGATCAACAACACGGCGTGATTCCCAAAATCAACACCACGTACCAACTTACCGAATCTTTCAAAGATTCCCAAATAGGTATAATACTACCTCCTTCCCCACAAGGGGAGTGCTATCGAACTCGAGATCCACTAGTCTCGAACCACCGTTCGGAAAAACTGGATACAATAACACCCGTTGCATCCCAAATACACGGGTTCCCTCAGATCGAGTCAATAACGACCTCATGACTCTCTTGTTGGTACTCCAACATCATGAGCTGTTCCAGACAAGTCTCACCAAGATTTAAACATAAACGTATACACGTTTCGGTGAGGCATACACAACCTCAACTTCAAATAACGTGGTGACTACTAGAGTCCACCACAAACCACATCGTATCACCTTACGATTTGCCAAACTTGGTTCCAACGAGCAGTATAACGGCTCTAGCAAGCTCATCATGGTGCTGCACACACGCGGCAGACAAACTAGTTGCTGCCTCACTAGGTTCACCTCAAACCTACCAATCAGATGGACGTTTCCGCACGGCATACCATACCATGGGAAGAAAAAATCAATAGAGTGGTGGGTCTTTACCCAACATTCCTCCAATGCTGATATACCCTGGACACTCCAATGTCCCCATGTACTTAACATAACCTGATCCTACTCCCTTAGGACCCATCCTACACCCTCATGGGTGGTGTGACCATGTCTACCACAGGTCATATCAATAGAAAGCGAGTAATTCCTCCACGATTACTCCTGTCGTCAAATTACATGGCCAAAAAGCCATTCCAACGAGCATACCTCAAGGGTATCACCACTCGAAATATGATTTCCTCAAACAATTTCTGCGGTACAATCACATGTACAGCGCGTCCATCCATTCCTCGAGCAACCCGCTCGGTATAAGGGTCACGTCAATCGGTGACGCACACACCACCTTGTGCCCGACACTGGCACCCAAGGCATACAACTGAAAACGTATACTCAACGCATTGTTCATCGTAACGATGATGCATGTCTAATAAGACATCTCCTACACCATCGTCATCGCCATCCCGTGACGACACATGCCCACTCATGGCATCTAAGGTATCGTCAACTAGTGACGATACATGTCAACAATGACATCTAAACAACCCAGTCAACTCGTGACGGTCCATGTACATCAACGTATGTCATCCATCATCATGCTAGTAAAATAGGCATAATAAAACATGTATATCAACGCATGCCAGCTACAATAAAGCTAATAGAATAGCAAGATCTCATACCTCATCGCAACAAGATAGCGGCATACCTGTCTCCGTCGCTCGATAATAGTGCGAAATCAGCACTCATCGCTCGAAGGCGGCATAATCCTGTGCTGAGTACATAGCGGCACAATCCATCGCTATAGAATCGACGGCATGATACCTCGTCATATAATAAGTGGCATGAAACCTCGCTATACACCTGAGCCTGAATCATCGTCTACATAACAGCGGAAAGAGGCATCGCTATCAACATATCTGGTGGCACTAATCATCGCCAATCCTCATAGAAGAATGAGTCATCGTAAATCCACATAATAGCGGAATGGGGCATCGCTATTAACATATTCGGCGGCATAAACCATCGCCAATCCTCATAAAAGAGTGAGTCATCGTAAAATAGCGGAATGAGGCATCGCTATCATCATAAACATCATCATAATCATCATATTCACATATATACTCACAACAAACTATGTTAATTAGAAATGGGACTGTCCTGGTTCTATTATGACAGCGGCACAATTGGCCCCCTCGCTCGACATAACTCATCGTATGATACCCATCGCTACGCCTTGATAGCGGATGTATCTCTTATTCAGCGGATGATACCCATCGCTACACCTTGATAGCGGATGTACCCCATCGCTCAGCGGATGATACCCATCGCTACACCTTGATAGCGGATGTACCCCATCGCTCAGTTATGTGAGCGGCAAGACCTTCCTCGCTTGCCCATAATAACCACCGGACATTCAACCATTCTAAGTAACATAGTTAAACATACGTCATCATCTTGTAACATCATCATCATATAAACATCATCTTATAGCATCATTATCTGATAACATCGTCATCTTATAGCATCATTATCTTAGAGATATAACAGTAAATGTACGAAATCATAGTTGAGTAAGCTTGCTGGTTATTCATTAACTTCTTTTCATTTTCCCTGGTTCATATTCATGCATATGTGCATCTTACCCTGTGACATCTTACCACCTTATAAACATCATATCATTCTATAAACATCATATTAACATCATCATTACTTATCATAGTCGTCATCGTAAACGTCATATCATCTTCATTTATCATAACATCATCATCATAAACTTATTTATAATAACATCATCGTAAACATCTTGTCATCTTTATTCATCATAGAAATTATCTTCATTTATCATAATATCGTCGTAAACATCTTGTCGTCTTTATTCATCATAGACATCATCATCATAAACTTACTTATCCTAATCATCATCATAAACATTGTAAATACTTCTGTAATTATAGCATAGTCATAGCGTAAGAATATGTTACCGTCCGATGCCCGTACGCGTCTTACGTACCTTCCTTGCTTGGGCATTACATGAACAAACGCATTAGTATATTCAATAATAATTGAGACCATACCGAAGTATTCCACTGTCGGTTGTCTACCCAGTCTGTCCTCAGACAATACATCATATCTTTCTTTTCCCTGATTTTCTTCCAAAATCAGATTCCTTGGCACGTAGCATATAGAGTGTTAGACATCGCTATTAATGCCATCCTATCGTGTTCCACACGATTCCTGCAACCACAATGGTTAGCAATACCACTTTTCATATCATATGAGCACATAAACAATTAGTCATGTCGTATAACATTAATGCCATCATGCATAAATATGTGCTAGCAATAACTTCCTAGGCCCTCAACAGCCCCAATGAGCAACCACTGCTCTGATACCACTAATGTAAGGACCCCAAGCCCTTAACCCCTTATTAGTGTATTAACCACTATGTGTGGCACATGCTTTCAATAAAAAGTCAATCGGGAAGCTCATATGATACTTTACCATTGAATGGCAATTACAAAATTTCTTTAATACTCAATGTTATAAGATCATCATCCTAACGACATATAGACTCATCGAGTTCGCCCAATACCATCCCCATTACACCACTTTTGCATTGTGGGTTTTTATAAAAATTTGGGCAGAGTCTCCCCATAAATTGAGCTATCCCAAAACAAAAGCACATCACATAATATAATTCCCGGCCAGGGAATACACAATACTCAACAAAATACTGAACACAAAGTAAATTCCCAGCCAGGGAAGACACCACACATAAGACGACAAAAGTGGGTTTCAACACCCACAATACACCAATGACTCTCTTATCATTTAGCAATTCTACCTCTAATTGCATGCAACATAGAATGAAAGAGAGAGAAAGGCTCATGCCTTTATATACAACCCATATACAAGTATAATCTTGCTCACATGCGAGCATTATGAATATGTATATAACCCTCATAGGCGTATAAGTACTCTATACGATACCGTGCTTCATCAAGCCCTGGTACCACGATCCTGGGAGTACATCCAATCAACAGCTCGAGCTCATCTCCAAAGCCATCGATGTACCTGTTCACCTGCCCCAACAGAGACAGCCCCCAACGGGGTGAGCATACCAATTCCACAATTTCATAATCATAATGACATAATACATAATTTACGAAATGTAAATATTGTGGAACATATGTGATACTTCCTGGATGGTATCATCCTCATCATAGCGTACCCCTGTAATAACCCTGTTCTCAAAACAGATAAATCATCAAATCCTGAATATACAATTAATCATCATATTGGTTAACCCTAGCCAGTTTCAATTTAACAACATTTCATAACATCTTTCTTTATCTAGCAATTATCATAATTCTAGATATCATTTGAGATTTCCTTAACTTCCGATACTAGTTAATCACTTCTCTGATTAACTACGTCTCTGTTCCTATTCATTACCAATAGGGAATAAAATACAGATATCCTAGATATCTAATCAAATACCACATTTCCATTTCTTACTTCAAGGTAACGTCATACTATCGGTGTTTGCTCCGTAGCGACCACACCTCATCATTTGCTCGCTTCATAGCGGCACTAAGCATTCCACCATGTGAATCAACATAACGTAACCAAGTCCCGGTACCATCATAGTAAAGCATTTCATGTATTTTAAATCATGCATCATACGTGTAAAACATCATTTAAACTATGCTCGTACGCTAAACGTACCTTAATTCTCCGAAGTCCGAGCCAAACCTTGCTCGAGTTCCATGCCCCGAGGAATGATGTGCTAACACGATAAATAATTCACAATTATTTACGAACATGTAACCCATGCTCAAGCACATCCATGACCCTCAAAATATTGTCGACACACGACAATTAAACATCTAAAAGACCCGGGGCAGGGTACATGCAGGGAGGGAAAACGAATGCGACATATCGAAAAATTGCTCAAGAACACCTTCAATAATTCGAACCCAACCAAGCACCATAATACATCTAAAACATGTAATAAACGATCCCTAACATGAATCATCAACCCATAGCCAAAACCCCCAAAATTCGAAATCAAACCCTCACCAAAATAGGGCAAAATTCGAACCATAACATCTCAATTCGATCCCAATTAAGCATCATAATTCATTTAAACATGAATTAATCGAATAACAACAAGAATCATCATCCTCATGCCAAAAACCCCCAAAATCGAACATAAACCCCTCAAACATCATGAAATTCGAACCAAAATCCATAAATTCGAACACAATCCTTAAATTCGAACACAATACCACCAAATTTAGCAGGGAATAACATGAGAGGGACGAAAAAGGGTAAGGGAGGTTACCCATACGAAGATCGGAAAGAAATCGGACGAAAATTGAAGAACCCTAGAAAATTGGGGATCGGCGCTTTCCTGTAAAATCCGAACTCAAATCGCGACCAAACTTCGAATTGATGGTGTAGAAAGGACCGCCTGGACGGGACGAAGCCGGCGGCGGGTCGCACGCGCCGAACGGCGGCCGGACGGCGGCGGGCGGAGGCCTTTTGTGCGCGGGGGTCTGGGGCGACGGGAAGGGTTACGCGGGAAGGGAGAGAGAAAATAAGGTGCTGAAATGGTTCCGATCATTAAATCTCGGGTTCAATTGGTATTTATAGCAAAAATACCCCGAAATACTAATAGCCCCACAAATACATCATGATTCATTAAAAATCATCTGTTTTCAAAAACTCTCTCTCTAACTCAAAAAACCCCCTACCGGTGCCCACACCAAGCACTCGAGATTCCGAGTCATACTAAAAACCCAACTCACAGGTTTTCACCGAAATGAGAATACGATCTCAACCTCGGGATCCAACGATCCCAATTACTCAAATAGACGAGCCCAGAAGGCCCAACACCGCGATTAAACTCCATGTCGCCACGTAAAACAACTTTAGGGGTTATTAACACTCCGGGATTAACATCCCTAATCTCAGGTCATCACAGATATACGATGCAAAATACACAACGCTTTAATGGAAACCACCAGTATAAAGCAGTATACTCACACTAAACTCGGTTTTCGTCTCTCCAATTCCATTACAAATAATGGAATATTAGTCATCAAAGGAAAATTTGCACCATTTGCAACTCGAATTGGGCAACCCACGACCACCGATCAACACAAAAACACATCTTCATAGATGTCAACATCAGTGTGTTCCAAAAAATCATATCTTGGCCCCAATACACTATCGAAACTCCACAAAGTCACAAGATTCCACAAAGAAAATGCAAGGAACCCAATTGCATTCTCACAACATGTGTCGACAACGACACCAACCAGTCACCCATCGAGAGTACCAATCTCAAGGATACTACGATCTGTTACAGAAGATTTACCAATTCAAGCATACTAATCCGTTACTCAACAAGCATAACAATGATGGCATGCATATTTGCATACTGATATAAATGCCTCAACGCCAATTACACCACATGCATACTCAAAGCAACTCGACCTGGGTATCTCCAACAATACTCGCAAGTCCCGAACACGACTATCAATCACTCAGTCATTCTCACGCACTAGAGAACAATGATTGACAATCTATCGATTAATGGCGTGAATCCAACATCGACTCCACAATAACTCATGATAGTGCATTAATACCACTATCAACAACCGCTCTCAAATCCGTATACGCGACGTATACAAACTCCAACGATGCTCCGTACGAACATAATAGTACTCAAACACTATTAAGCATTTCAATGAAGACGTATCATCGCCCGTCTTACAAATAACACAAGGAAAATACCAACCTCAACATCGTAACGCTCAAGGCAGTTACTTCATCGATAACACGCAACCGATACCAATGGTCTCCACGACAAGTATCACTCCCAAACCAAAATCGACATCCGTACCATCTTCCTATGAGGTACAATCGATATAGTGGTGTTACCACACCAACTATATCCCAAAACTACGATTACCATTCACCATCGTATTCTCAATACAAAAATACTCAAATAGAGATAACAGTAACTTGTTGACACTCACGTTGGTACTCCTAACAAAACTGAGTTATCACAACACAATTCATCAACGAATTTATACGTATGAACGCTCTCTTGAGGCATCTCTCACTTCAAGCTCAAAAGCCCTATAGTGACTGCACGAGTCCACTATAATCTCTCATCGTATCATCATATGATTCACCGTACTCGGTTCCGACAAGCAATATAGTGACTATATCAAGCTCACTATATTACTGCAACGATAAATCATCATACCTGGCAAGCAATCGCAACCTCTTAAGGTTTATACAAAATCGCCAACTGTCATACGTTCAATCCCGGTGTACAATATCGTACCATTCTCGTACTACTACCACTCTCACAATTCATGCATTCCATCATGAATTAATTATCGTAGTACAAAAAATTTGATATAGTAGATCATCATCTAACATTTTTCTAATACAGATGCTCAATCGAACATTCCAATATCCTCAACTAATCACAACTCAGTCCTAACCCATTAGGATTTATCTAAATCTTCACACATGTATCATGTGATTATATCCATTATACACAACATTGATATATGTATGTAGGTTCCTAGACAACTACATACATTACAAGCCACTTGGCCATAGCCTACTCAACAAGTATACCCAAAGGTACCACTACTCATAATGCATTCACTTCAATACACCATGCAGTACCCTTATCTGTAAGACACAATCATTTGTCTATCGAGAGACATGTTCGGCATAATGGTCTCGTGTCTACCTGCGACACACCACATCATCTTACGTTAACCAATGGCACTCATATCATATAACTCAATATATACAGCTATATATGTATTATTCGTCGTAACGGCGGCACAAATCACCCATCGCCCGTCAAACCGTATCGTCAAGAAGTATCTCGTCAACCCGTGACTGTATATGTCAATCCGTGACATTCGCAATGACCACATGTCCACACAGGACATTTATAGTGATCCCACGTCATCCCGTGACGTTCCATGTCATTTTGTGACATACTCATTCATCTCAATCCCGCATGATTATATTCAGTTCAATATGACAAGTGATTAATTAATTATTAATCCAACATATACAAAACCTAGCATGCTTCCTCATCAATACATATCGTTAATGCAATAGCAGTATAATAATACACATCGCTAACATAATAGAGGCACATCAATACTCATCGCCCAACGACGGTACAAAATCAATACCCATCGCCCAACAGCGGTACACAATCAATACTCATCGCCCAACGACGGTACACAATCAATACTCATCGCCCAACGGTGGTACGTAATCAATACTCATCGCTCAACAGCGGTATAAAATAAATACTCATCGCCCAACGGTGGTACGCAATCAATACTCATTGCTTCGTATACAGCGGCATAATCCATCGTTATACGGTGGCATAATATCATCGCTACATATACAATGGCATAATATCATTGCAACGTATATAGCGGCATAATCCATCTCTACGTATACAACAAGATATATTCCATTTAAATCGATGCATGGATATCCCCCACTTTGAATTATCGGCGACTCCATGGATATCCCTCGCTTCGACATATCAGCATCTCGCGCTACGATATGACAACTGTATATATCCTGATTCGTCGCTCGACAATACAGCGGCAAACATTATGTACATCAGCGGCTCAATAATATCACTCACTTCAAATTATTGGCAGCTCCATAGATACCCCTCGCTTCGACATATAAGCGTCTCGTGCACGATATGACATCGACAAATATTCTGATCCATCATTGCTCAATATATCAGTAACATCACAATGATCTCAAGTACTCAATCAACATAACATCTCACAATCTCTACAATTCCTACTACGTTATATCAGCGGCTCACTGATATCCCTCGCTCTGAATTATCGACGGCTCAATGATATCCCTTGCTTCGACATATCATCGGCCCGCACTACGATACAACAGCGGCAAATATCCCGATCATCGCTATCCGATATAATCGTAGCTTCACAATAATCGCAATATATTTCTACGCACAATGACTCAAGGGTTCATATTTCATAATAATAATTCGATGTGATGCATTTGTATAGTCACATATACCTGCATTCTCACAATCACAATGTAATCATACCCGATCGTTGCATCATCTGTTGTCACATTTCAACAGTACCATACTTTTCATCATTCCTGTCATCAGACATCACATCTCATTTCTCATTTTCTGATTTTCTACAAAATCAAATTCCTCAGCACTGTATACAAATACATAACAGTTGCACAATCTTAATGCAAATCATCTATCAATTCATTAGCAAGATCGGTTATTATCAACAAGTATGTCATTCATCGCTCATTTAACCATGCAATACCACTACCACAAAATCAAATCGATGACATACTATTAATTAAGTTACCGACCTATTGCACTTTTTCAAACCATACCATTTTCGGTGCGCATGTTCATAGGCATGCAGCTACCATGGTTAGCATTAACAACAATTCCCATTAACTCATTTAATAATATGCACATAAGTGTAGAAATGTCATGTCACACTGGCACAAAACCACAATCATGCGTAACTGATGTGCTAGTCATCTCCATCAACACATCCATAGGCCCTCAGACAGCCCAAAAAGAGCAAACCATTGCTCTTATACCACTAATGTAAGGACCCCACACGTCCTAATCGTGTCATTAGCGCGCTTATCATCTAAATTAGTGCATACTTTCATAGCATTAGGGAATTCTCATACATGCTTCAATAACAATGGCATGACGTCTATAAATCTTCGACATAAATCCTCGTAACATTCAATTCCCAACACAGCTTAACTAGCATAGGTATACACTTCATAATGCATTAACATGTTCTCAATCATTATGCAATTTCCCTTAATTAAATTGCATGCAACTCATAAATGAAAATAGAAATCTCACGACCCTTATACAAACCACATACACATATCAAAATGCTCACAGACGAGCATTGAACAAGTAAATGTGTATCTATTTGTATAACATATGTAGGATCGAGCGCTTGCCGCTTTATCTATAACTATAGTTAAGGGTAATGGCGCAACATCAATCTTTTCAACCATACACTGGCACAAGCGCCACGTGTTTGACCGATCACAAAGCAGAGGCAATTGTTGAACCCCAACAATCCCTCTCCCAATATGTTGAGCCTTAAACCATGGTTGTTTAATGCTTTAATTTATCTCCGGATTATTTTGAGTTTTGATGATCAACAAAACTTGTGTTTGTTATACTAATGTGTCCACTTAGTGTACATGTTTATTGGTTGAAAAGTGGATTGATTGAAGAAAATCAAGTGTACAAAACATGAGCTGGATCGCCCCAGGCGATGGTGATCATCGCCCCAGGCGATGGCAGCCAGGCGGGACATCACCACGCTCATCGACAGAGGCGACGCCGAGGCTCGCGCGCAGGGGGAGTTCGCCCGAGGTGATGGCCTGATCGCCTGAGGCGATGCGTTGAACACCTGAGGGCGATGTGGGCTTCGCCTGAGGCGATGGAAGATTTGGAAACAACCGAGGCTACGGCATGATTTGTGGAATTGATCGCCTGAGGCGATCCATACATCGCCTGAGGCGATGCGTGCATTATGGTGACCGTTCGGGCGCGGCGATGGTGATCGCCCGAGGCGATGTCCGAGGTGATCGAGGAGTGATTTCAGCCTTATGTGTAGCAACGGCTAGTGGGAGCATTGGCGGCCTCCTACACTATAAATATGGATGCTTTGGAGCATTTTGAAGACAAGAAACAAGCCTACAAACTTCAACAAAGCTTTGCTTATTCAAATTTCATATAGCATTGCAATCTCCATACATTTGTGTTGTATTGGAGTTTGTGATTCTTTTGTTTTGTGAGAGTCTTGGTTTCTTCGTGTTGTTACACACCGTGAAGGTGTTTGTTGATTTATTTGTAAGGTCCTCCAACATCGACGCAAGTTGGAAATTGTAAAGTCATCAACAAGTAAAGTTGGTGCATGTGTTGTGGCTATCCTTGGAGCCCTTAAGGCCAAGAAGACTCGTGAAGAGTGTTGGTAACTCGGGAAGAGTTTTGTGTGGCTATCCTTGGAGCCCTTAAGGCCAAGAAGACTCGTGAAGAGTGTGGTGCTCGTGAAGAGCTTTGTGTACTCGGGAAGAGTTGTATTGTGGCTAACTTGGAGCCCTCAAGGCCAAGATCATTCGTTCTAGTGGAACCTGGTTGGAAGTTATCTAGCCGGGAAGAGGAGACGTAGGTGATTCATCGCCGAACTTCTATAACAAATTCTCTTGTCTTTTATCGCTCTATTATTTACGCACTTATTTACTTATTCATTTTTATTTATTTATCGATTGACTTGAAGTCTTCCGCAGCGCAAACTCGTTATTTTTGCAAACTCATTTTAAAAAGCTAAAGTAGCCAATGAACCTCATTCACCCCCCTCTTCGATTCCAACAAGTGGTATCAGAGCCATTTGATTTTTGTTTTAAATCAAATCTTTCTATGGCTATCTAGCAAATGAATTTGCTCAAGTCAATCGACAAATCGCCCCCGCTCTTCCGGGTGATAATTACGGTTATTGGAAGAATAGAATGTCTCTATACATCCAATCCGTAGATTCTGACCTATGGAAGATCATTGTGAAAGGTCCACACATTCCTTTAAAGGAAGTTGGGGGAATAAGTATCCCCAAAGAAATGGACGATTTTACAAGAGCGGATATGATTCTAATTTCACAAAATGCTAAAGCTATTAATATTTTACATTGTGCTTTAGATATGAAGGAGTACAACCGGATCTCGATGTGTCAACCGCAAAGGAAATATGGGACAAATTGCAAATTTGTCATGAGGGCACAAATCAAGTGAAGGAGACAAAGATAGATTTATTGCAACTCAAGTATGAGACTTTTGAGATGGAGTCCGGAGAAGAGGTTGACTCGATGTTTAGAAGGCTCACCCAAATAATAACGAGCTTGCCCAACTTGGAGAAAAGTATCCTCCAAGCAAATATGGAGAATAGCACTAAGAGCCTTGCCAAAGGAATGGGATGCAAAGAGGACGGCCATCATCGAATCCAACAAAGGAGAAAATGTATCTTATGATCTTGATGAACTTCATGGTACATTGGTGACCCATGAATTGAAGTGTCAACAAGGAGGGAATAAAGGAGGATGAGAGATCCATAAGAAAGGGAATAGCCTTGGTCGGGAGGAAAGATCAATCCAAGGATGAAGAAGATGATGATGATGAGAGATGATCTTATTCACTAGAAAGTTCAAGAAGTTCTTCACACCACACAACAAGCCAAAGGCCTCCGGTGCTACCAAACATGATTCAAAACAAGAGGTAACTTGTTATAATTGTCAAGATAAAGGTCATTATGCTAATAAATGCATCATAGGAAGAAGAATGAGGACAAAGGGAAGAAGAAAGCTCTTATAGCCACATGGAGTGATATTGACTCCGATGAAGAAGAAACAAACCTTTGTCTCATGGCCAAAGATGACGCAAATGATGAATGAGGTGAAAACGACGATGAGGTACCATCTTTTGATGAATTACTAGATTCCTATCATGAGCTTATTGATGTTCTTGGCAAACAAAGATGAGTAACAATTACTCAAACTTGAGGTAGCCAAGAAGGATGAAGAAAACAATTCATTGAAAAATGAATTAAGTTCTTTGAAGAAATCTTTTTGCAAATTTAGTGAGAGTAGTCTAAAGATGAATGAATTGCTTGGATTGCAATGTTGTAGCTTCGATAAAGCCGGACTAGGCTTCTCAAGCAAAACTAAAACTTTTTCAAGCTTGTTGGCTAAAGCAAATCATAATTCTCCTACTTGTACTTATTGTTGCAAAGATGGTCATACTAAGAATAAATGTAGGTTTGCTAGAATCCAATACCAACCTAACAAAGGTGGAAATGGATCCCAAAGACATTGATGAAAGCTAACTCACAGGACCCAAAAATCAAATGGGTACCAAAGATCCTCCAATTGTAAATTTTTTTTGTAGGACAACAAAGGGATGGAGGATGAAGGCACAACCAACTCAAGGGAGGAGATTATCTCATTCACCACTATAGAGGAAGCGCGAGGTATAGGACCATGACAAGAACGTACTCTTGTCATCAAAGGTAAATTTTTTTGTGCACTTAAAAGAGCAATTCAAAATTCATTGGCACAAATTAATTTTAACCAATAAATAATGAAGCTCATATTCATTGGTAGTAAATGCATTACCCCTTAGCATATGCACATATAATTATTTTGATGCATGACGTATGCTTATCTCTTTATAGTAAGTGTCTTAATATGCCTTGAATTCAAATTTGTATATGCTATGTGAAAATGTGAAATTATGTGATTAAGCATGCTATAATTGTTTAGATGATCTATCTTTGATATAATGTTATCATGATTTCAATAAATTTATCAAATGATACTTTGAGTATTTTAATGTTTATTGGGCATAAGTGCATGAACTCTTGGTAGAATATATGCATACTTTGCAATATTTAGAATTCATTGTTGATTGCCTTAAACACATGTTTGCTTTTCTCTCAATGATTAAACCTTATGCTTGTTACATGCTTGATGAGGAACATGTGTAAATTGTTAAAAATATGGTTATTTATCAAAATATATTTGTGCTAAGTTTATTTGAATTTTGTGCTTTTTGATGATCACAAAAAGGGGAGAATTTTGTGATAAACTTGAAGTTTAATTCATGCATAGTTTGAGGGGGAGAGTTTTTTGTATGCATGGTTTGAGGGGGAGAATTGTTTGCTTTATGCTTTACATGGTAATCTTGTATGTGCTATGCAATTGTTAAGGGCGAGTCATGTTTA
>CAJQUN010001703.1:0-49037 GCA_907163345.1 Haberlea rhodopensis | reverse complement strand
GCATATACCACACCAGGCATATCTATCAGGCAATGATCTCACCAAAGCATATACACATATCTATCAAGGCAATCATCACCAATCCTATGAAATCCAATGTATGCACATGTGCATATGGATACTACCAATCATATGACACACCGATAACATAAATCATATGATAACAAAACCATAACATCATCATCACATCATATTTATACTCCGTACGTCAACACGTACCTGTACTGCGACAACAAAGCGATAAATCAGGCGTTGATGGCTAATTCTCTTTGCCCCGTCCCTTGTGATGATGCTACAACCACATGAACAATATACCATGTTATAAGAGGCTTCAAAATAAATGTTACAAAAATTAACATTTTTCAATAATCTGTCATCACCGATCGATCGCCCAAATTCTCGATCGATCGCTGAACTGTTCACTCTTCACCGATCGATCGAACAAAATCACCGATCCTCGCCACATTACACCGATCGATCGCCTCAAAATCACCGATCGATCGCCTCATGCTCAAACCGCCTTAAAAAGTTTCTGCCAGCGTCGATCGATCGAGACCACATGCCGATCGATCGGCACGAACAGAAAAATCGTGACAATGGCGATTTTGAGCTTATCTTCATGGTACTTCTTCTCCTACCTATAATTTCACATGTAACCATGATTCATGAAATCCCTAGTATCATATAAACATGTTTCTATCATTATAGTATCAAATTCTTGGCCTAGAAACAAGTTATGATTCTAAGCATAAACATGTGGTAGTCAAATTCACATACTTCAACACCAACTACACAATTCAAGTGAAAAACCATAAATTCCTTACCAAGAATATATGAAATCACTTCACTCAACTTCCTAGCTTAATATCCAAGCTCAAACCAAGAAGAATCTCCAAGGGTTGGAGAGGAGCTTTGTAGAGAATTTTAGGTGAAATTGGTGTAGTGTGTGAGTTTATCCTTAAGTCACTTGATATAGATCATTAGCTCCTTAAATCACTTGCTATCATGTCATTTACATGAAATGAAATCCAAATTCAAATGCAACTCCAATTTCAACTAAATTCACATACACATGCCAATGCACCTTCAAATGCATACAAGTATATTCCAAGTTCATATTCCACTACACAATTCATATATCTTCCTTCTCTTGCATATAAAATCATCCATATGTTACAAACACAACTCACATATCTCCTATGTTTCTTGTTTATGTTACCTCATAGTAATTCATTCTTTTATTACCTCGATCATCACTCGGTTCCACCCGAACTCGAGTCCACATCGTACCCGTAATTATTTCTAATTACGCCATAATCATGTGACACGTATATAAAGTAAATCGAGGCATTACAATTCTCCCCCACTGAATGAATTTCGTCCTCGAAATTGCATATACAAACATGCATGTATAATACGCAACTCAACAATCCGACTACATGAAGAGAGGAAACATGATCATGTATGCAACAGTACAATACGTATGTACTAACAGTATCATAAAACTGTAAAATCATACGAGTAAACAAATCCGGATACCGTTGCATCATATGCTGCTCCGTCTCCCACGTTGCCTCTTCGACACCCCGTCTGTCCCACTGTACCTTAACCATAGGAATCACTTTATACGCAACCTGCGTTCAGCTCGATCCAATATCATAACTGGTCGTTCCTCATACGACACATCTGTATCCAACTGTACATCAGGTAACTGTAATACATGACTCGGATCTGGTTCATATTTCCTCAACAGTGAACATGAAAAACATCATGAATACTACTCAATGCCGGCGGTAGTGCCCAAGCGATATGCCAACGTACCAATACGTTGTAACACCTCATACGGACCAACATATTGTGGAGACAATTTTCCACGCTTACCAAACCGTACTACACCTTTAAAAGGTGAGATTTTCAAGAACACACGGTCACCAACGTGAAACTCAAGTGGTCTACGTCGCTTATTGGCATATGCAGCCTGTCTGTCCTGAGCAGCTTTAAGTTTCAATCGAATCATCTTTACTTTCTCTTCCATTTCATGAATCATATTCGGTCCATGTAAGGAAGACTGATTCACATCATCCCAATACAATAGCGATCTACATCGTCGCCCATACAAAGCCTCAAATGGTGCCATCTGTATACTAGACTGATAACTGTTGTTATATGAAAATTCCACTAATGGCAATGACTCTTGCCAAGAGGTATCAAACTCTAATACACAGGCACGCAACATATCCTCAAGTGTCTGTATCGTAAGCTCTGTTTGTCCATCTGTCTGAGGATGATATGCTGTACTCAACCGCACTTCAGTTCCCATCGCTGTCTGTAATCCTTCCCAAAAATGAGAAGTAAATCTCGGATCCCTATCCGATACAATGGAAACTGGAATACCATGTAATCTCACCACATGTTGAATGTACAACTGTGCCATTCTCAAATATGTAAACGTCATACAATATGGCACGAAATGAGATACTTTGGTGAGTCGGTCAACAATCACCCAAATAGCATCGCAACCAGAAGACGTCCGTGGCAAATGAGTCACAAAATCCATCGTGATATGTCCCATTTCCACTGAGGAATTTCCAAACTATGTAATTCACCTCCTGGTCTCTGTCTTTCCGCTTTCACTTGTTGACAGATTCAAACACCGTTTAACAAAGCTCAAACACATCCTGTTTCATACGTTTCCACCAAATTGGGTACGTAAATCATGATACATTTTCTTTCCTCCAGGATGTATACTGTATCTACTACAATGAGCACGTTGGTAGTAGTTCTTGGCGTAGTCCCAATATCGCAGGTACTACCCAACATTTTCTATATTTCAAAATTCCATCACTTGTAAGTACAATTGAGATGTTTGTCCTTGACTTATCCTTTCCTTCCACTGTTGTACTTCATCAATCAGTCAGTTGTGCCGTTCTGATTTTCTCAAAAATGTCGGGTTCAACCAACAACGTTGATACCCGTACTGGCACTATTTCCATATCAAAATCATAACCCAAAGTACAACAAGAAGTCATCAAGGCAATAAATGAATCATCTCATCAGCCGTATGATGTACTTTCCGACTCAAGACATCTGCTGTCAGATTAGCTTTTCCTGGATGATATTCAATCTCACAATCAAATCTTTCAACAGATCCATCCATCTCCTTTGTCTCATATTCAACTCCGCTTGAGTGAATAGAAATTTTAAACTCTTATGATCTGTGTGTATATGGTAAATGACGTACCATATAAATAATGTCGCCATATCTTCAAAGCAAAGACAATGGCAGCCAATTCCAGATCATGCACCGGATATTTCATTTCATGTGGTTTCAACTGTCGTGATGCATAAGCCACTAAATGTTTGTCCTGCATCAATACACAACCCAAACCAAGTAATGATGCATCAGTATATAATGCAAACCTGTCATGTTCCGATGGAATGATCAAGACTAGAGCTGTAGTCAATCGATGTTTTAATTCTTGAAAACTACGCTCACAAGCCTCCGACCATCGAAACGGTACTCCCTTTCTGTGTCAATAGTGTCAATGGTTTGGCAATTGCTGAAAATCCTTCAACAAACCGTCTATAATACCCAGCCAAACCCAAGAAACTACGAATCTCTGGCACAGAAGTAGGTGCTGACCAATTCAACACTGCTTCTACTTTCTTTGGATCAACTGATATACCTTCTTCTGAAATAACATGTCCCAAAAAGCCGACACTAGTCAACCAAAACTCACACTTACTGAGTTTGGCATACAACTGATGTGTCCTCAACACTTGCAATACCATATGCAAATGTTGAACATGTTCGCATCACTCTGCGAATAGATCAGTATATCATCGATAAAGACAATGACAAATCGATCAAGGTATTCCTGGAAAACACGATCATTAAACTCATAAAGACAGCAGGAGCATTTGTCACTCCAAATGGCATCACTAGAAAATCATAATGTCCATAACGAGTTCTGACTGCTGGTCTTCTGTATATCTCCTTCCCTCACACGTATTTGATGATATCCTGACCTCAAATCATCTTAGAATAATCCTTGATCCCTGCAACTGATCAAACAAATCATCAATACGAGGAAGATGATATTTATTCTTTATTGTTACCTTGTTCAATTGTCGATAATCAATACACAATCGCATTGTCCCATCCTTCTTCTTAACAAATAATACCGGAGCACCCCAAGGCGATACACTAGGACGTATGTACCCCTTGTCCAATAAATCTTGCAATTGAGTTTTCAACTCTTTCAATTCAGTGGTGCCATCCGATAAGGAGCTCGTGAAATTGCAGAAGTACCAGGTATCAAATCAATACCAAATTCCACTTCTCGACTCGGTGGGAATCCAGGTATCTCATCTGGAACACATCCGCATATTCTGCAATCACTGGTATCTCCTCCACTTTCCTTTCTCTTTTCTGTTCATTTACATCAAGGGCATAAATCAAATAACCCGCATGTCCACGTTCTAACAAACGCGACATTCGGATTGCTGATATCAAAGGAATCTTGCCCTCGATCCCTGGCCATAGAAATACCATTGATTTCCAGTATCAGACTGAAATCTCACAATCTTCTGACAACAATCCACAACAGATTTATATTTACTCAACACATCAATTCCAAGGATGCAATCAAAATCTGACATGTCTAACACAATCAATCAGCCTGTAATCCATAATAGCACAATCAGACACACTCTGACAAGTCATCACAGTAGTTCCCATGGGTGTCGAGACATAAAGGAGGCATCAACAGTGGAGACGAGCATATATGATACTGATTAATAAAGCTTGTGCAATAAAAGAATGTGACGCACCAGTATCAATCAACAGAAAAGCAGGATAAGTAAACAAAGTACACTTACCCGCTATCACAGTATCAGGAGTTGCCTCTGCTTCCTCCCTATTCAGTGCATACACCTGACGCCTGAGGTGGTCCTCCCCGCTGTCCTCCACCAGACTGTGGTATACACCCTGTGGTCTCTGCTGCACTGTATTTTCTGACATTGGTCCTCTCCTCTGTTGTCCACCCACTTGAGGACAATCACGGATCACATGTCCTGGCTTCCCACAACGGAAACAAACAACCGTATCAAACTGTGGACAATTTCGTTGATAATGTGGCCCTCCACATTTAAACATTGTAATCCTCGTCCCACTACTACTACTACTTCCTTGGGATTGTCCCTTAGCTCTTCGGTCATCCCCTTTCCGTGGTCCAAAACGTTTCCCACTAAACCTAGATGAAGATGCACCACCTCGTGGTGATTTAAATGGTTCTCCTCTAGGTCTCATACTCTCAGATGTAGGTGGTTGGGCCTGTCCAACGTCTTTGTATACCCCTACGGCAATCTCAGCCATCTCAGCCCTAGTCAATGCTTCTTCATATGATGTAGGGTTATTGGACATGACCCTATCAAACAATTCAGGCCTCAAACCTTTCAAAAATTGTCTGATCTTTGCCTTTGTATTTACTGCAATATGTGGCACATACCGGAGCAAAGTAGAATATTGTACCGCATAGTCCGATACTGTCATTGATCCCTGTCTCAAAGTTGTAAACTCATCCTCTTTCCTCTGCCTTGCAGCAACAGAGAAATAATGCTCCAAAAACTTCGTTCTAAATATATCCCAGTTAACTGTCTGTCCTTGAGCCCTCAACTCAAGCACTGTGGATTTCCACCACATCATAGCTTTCTTAGCCAACTGATATTCGCTAAACGTAACCATGCAGTCTTGGCACACGGTGCTGACACAAATATCTGTTCCACTCGTTCCAACCACTCCTCTGACAGTTCCCCTGATTCAGTCCCCTCAAACCTGGGTGGCTGATAACTCAGAAACCGCGTCAATGTTAATTCTCCAGGCAACAATACCTGTTCCACTGCCCTTGTTCAATCGGTGGTGGTGGCACAGGCACCATCCTCACACTCGCATTGCCACTCATGGCATCCCCAACATCCTCATGATACCCTCTGTCTGTCATAGCTGTAGAGCAAGGGTTAACAATAACATTCACAAGTATATAACATGTTAGAATAACATCATATTCCAAATACGAACATGTTATTTCCATTCTCAAAGTGTTTAGGTAACTCCCTAATACACTTCCTCTACCCATGTTCACCCCGTTCTCGAACCACTGCTCTGATACCACTAATGTGGGGTCCTCGTTACTTAATCCATTATGTAACACGTTAACATACATATGTGAGTCTGAATTAAGTAATAACATGCACTGATTAGGAGTTTCTTACTAGTTAAGTTGTTATAGAGTTTACAAAACCCTAATCAACTATACATCACATGTACAAGTAACAACCTACTCCAAAATAACTCATATGCAGTGGTTCCCCTCGCAGCGGAAATCATGACTCACGCTCCCCACGTCTAGAGTCCCTACAGAAACATTCACAAACCGTGAGTATAGATAACAACTATCTCAGTGCAATATCAAAACACAATATCAATATCAATGATAAAGCACAATAAATCATATAACGTGAATGTTCTGTATCGTGCATCCACAAATGCACTATGTCATGACATGTCTCAACAATCACCCTATTATCACGAGCCCCATATGATATGCCCATTCAGCTCAATATGTCAGTGGAACCACATCACATCTTCATATTAGCAGCACATATCATAGTACCATACTCATCTGTGATAATAGCCAGAGCATATACCCAAACCAGGCGTATATCTCTCAAGTCAAGCATATGTAGTATATCTATCGTGTCAACAATCCTAGCCAAAGCATATACCACACCAGGCATATCTATCAAGGCAATGATCTCACCAAAGCATATACACATATCTATCAAGGCATCCATCCCAATCATATGAAATCCATGTATGCACATGCATATGATACTACCAATCATATGACACACCGTAACATAAATCATATGATAACAAAACCATAACATCATCATCACATCATATTTATACTCCGTACGTCAACACGTACCTGTACTGCGACAACAAAAGCGATAAATCAGGCGTTGATGGCTAATTGCCTCTTTGCCCCGTCCCTTGTGATGATGCTACAACCACATGAACAATATACCATGTTATAAGAGGCTTCATAAATAAATGTTACAAAAATTTAACATTTTTCAATAATCTGTCATCACCGATCGATCGCCCCAAATTCTCGATCGATCGCTGAACTGTTCACTCTTCACCGATCGATCGAACAAAATCACCGATCCATCGCCACATTACACCGATCGATCGCCTCAAAATCACCGATCGATCGCCTCATGCTCAAACCGCCTTAAAAAGTTTCTGCCAGCGTCGATCGATCGAGACCACATGCCGATCGATCGGCACGAACAGAAAAAATCGTGACAATGGCGATTTTGAGCTTATCTTCATGGTACTTCTTCTCCTACCTATAATTTCACATGTAACCATGATTCATGAAATCCCTAGTATCATATAAACATGTTTCTATCATTATAGTATCAAATTCTTGGCCTAGAAACAAGTTATGATTCTAAGCATAAACATGTGGTAGTCAAATTCACATACTTCAACACCAACTACACAATTCAAGTGAAAAACCATAAATTCCTTACCAAGAATATATGAAATCACTTCACTCAACTTCCTAGCTTAATATCCAAGCTCAAACCAAGAAGAATCTCCAAGGGTTGGAGAGGAGCTTTGTAGAGAATTTTAGGTGAAAAGTGGTGTAGTGTGTGAGTTTATCCTTAAGTCACTTGATATAGATCATTAGCTCCTTAAATCACTTGCTATCATGTCATTTACATGAAATGAAATCCAAATTCAAATGCAACTCCAATTTCAACTAAATTCACATACACATGCCAATGCACCTTCAAATGCATACAAGTATATTCCAAGTTCATATTCCACTACACAATTCATATATCTTCCTTCTCTTGCATATAAAATCATCCATATGTTACAAACACAACTCACATATCTCCTATGTTTCTTGTTTATGTTACCTCATAGTAATTCATTCTTTTATTACCTCGATCATCACTCGGTTCCACCCGAACTCGAGTCCACATCGTACCGTAATTATTTCTAATTACGCCATAATCATGTGACACGTATATAAAGTAAATCGAGGCATTACATCGCCCACGCAACCATGCAATCATAGCAAGTCCAATTGAGGGGTTACCTAGTGTAGGGGACCATACTAGATGTCATAGAACATCAATATACCAGAGCAAATGAAGAACCATCATGAGGACCTAGGCATTGTTGGTGATTCTATACTATATATGCAGTCACTCGAGAGTTTTGTTGGACCTTTAAGGCTTATGTCCCGTCGAGGAGACGTATCGACACCTGGTAGCTTGGCATGCTAGGTAGTTTGGCATGCTTGGTTAGTGAGGTTGCTTGGAGAGGCTAGTGACTTGTTGGAAGAACCAACAAGCCATCCATGCAAGATATGAGCTTGCCCAGGGCCAGAGACTTGGCCCACAAGGGGCCTTGGACGTTGCCAGCCATGGTTAGGAGAGCTATGAGCTCGACCGCGGTTGGAGCTCGCCATATGTGGACCTGTGGGTCTGGTCTTTAGGCCGGTTATATAAATATAATTGTTGGACTAAATTAGACGTCATGTATACTTCATATTAAAGTATGTTATAAATCGAGATGAAATAATTTAAAGAGCAAGTCATACACAATATTTACAATTTATAAAAAAAAATGCATTGTTTATTAATATCTTTATTTTGAAGATGAACTTCAGTCACACAATTCTCCATAGTTACAACAGCACAAACATTAGGCTAAGGTAAGAAAACCACTCAAACTCCACCAGTTTCAAGATTTTAATCATGTTTGCTCTTTAATGAACTCATATAGACTCCTACTCCTATTATTTGTTTTCTATCCAACAGGTTTTGAACACAACTCAAACCGACAGGCACATCCGACCATGGTTCTCAAAATGGTCACGGAATGGAAATGACAGTTATCGTGATAAAGTTCCATACTAAAACAGATGTGTAATTATAACAACGATTTCGCGGCAAAGAAATATTTTTAAAAATTTTCACATTTTTTAAATTTTTTCATTAATAATTTGTCTAAATTATCTAAAAAAACTACCTTGCAATAACCGCGATCATTCCGCTAAATGTCAATGAAACTGGCAGCTCTTGATCTCAAACCAACAAGGCGTCAAAAGACTCCGGTGAACCCAATGTCTGGCAAACATTACTCAAGGCAATCCACGGTCTTTTCAAGGTGGCTGGGCGACAGCGAAAAATGACAAACTCTCTAAAAATTGAACTCAAAAGTTTCAAGGACAAATATCTTGAACTCGAAAAGAATATGGAGATGTTACAAGGACAGTTTGATAAGGTGATGAAACCGAAACAAACATCAACTTGGACTACAGGGTGGAAGAAAATTAACAATCTTTCTTAGACAACAGAAAATAACAATTTGGGGTCTCGTGTATCGAATCTACCGAATGCAGGGCAGACTACAAAGGCGCCAAAAAGATGGAGGAATTTGATTTCTTGAATAATAATTCAGTAGCCATGAACAAGAAGATCAGCAGATAAGCGGTACTTTATGTAGTCCAACTAAGTCAAATTTTCAAGATTTTCTGTTTCATTTACTACTTCCTGTTTGAATATTCTACGTGTAGCATTTTTTTCAGAAACAAGCATAAACTTTTCACCGATCCCTTTGGTGGATTAGTTAGTCTCACATATGAATACTGCTATGAATATGGATTCCAGAGAAATGTCTCGCATGGAACTTCTTTCCCTATCTCCAAAATCAGAACATAGTATTTGAATTATCTTATGCTTGTGTTTCAAGTTGTATTAGTTAAGTTGTTTTTGCACTTTTTTTCGAACATTCTACCGTGACTCTTGACACTTCTCGACTGTAACCCTAGCCTAATCACAGTTAAACTTCACTCAGACTATATCCAAGTCGATATATGTACTCTTAACTCCACTCATAACGTGTAGACTGTAGACTATTTAATCGATACAATGGTGAGTCCCAGCGGCGGAGCCACTCATAGGCAAGGGGGCAAGTACCCACCCTTGCCCAAAAAACAGAAATTTTTTTTACCTTAAAATATTTTTAATTTTTTTTTTGGATTTTTACCCCTAAAAATTACATTTTACCTCCAAAAAAAATGTAGTATGCCCCCCTTAATTTGTTTTTGACCCCTTAAAAAATTCTTTGCCCTAAATGTTTGAGAATTTTTTTTTTTGCCCCCCCTTTGTATACTTTCCGGCTCCGCCCCTGGTACTGAGTCCCTTGACTCATAAATTACTCAAAATATAGTTGATGTGATTGCAAGATTCTGAATTAAGGTTGAGCAACAAGTTCTTCTACTCCGAGCAGAATGCCCTGGGGTGGAATCCCGAGAACAAAAAGGTTAGATGAGCGCCGATGTGGCCTGAGCTGAGGTGGCATCTTCCGCCTCAGCCACAACATGTTTAATTTAACCGCAAGTATTGGACCGAGTTGAATTGTCGAGGTGATAAAGAGTCTCCACAACGTCACATCAAGTATTAGTTAAGTTGTTTTTGAACTTTTTTCGAACATTCTACAGTGACTCTTGACACTTCACTCAGACTATATCCAAGTCGATATATGTACTCTTAACTCCACTCATAACATGTAGACTGTAGACTATTTATTCGATACAATGGCGAGTCCCTCGACTCAGAAATTACTCAAAATATAGTTGATGTGATTGTAAGATTCTGGATCATAACGTTGAGCAACAAGTTCTTATGCTCAATGGTGAGTCCCTCGACTCGGAAATTACTCAAAATATAGTTGATGTGATTGTAAGATTCTGGATCATAACATTGAGCAACAAGTTCTTCTGGTCCTAGCAGAATGTCCGGGGTGGAGAATCCCGAGAACAAAAAGGTTAGATGGGCGCTGAGGTGACATCTTCGGCCTCAGCCACAATATGTTTAATTGGTCTCCAAGTATTGAACCGAGTTGATTTATCGAGGTGATAAAGAGTCTCCATCACATCACATCACATCAAAAATTAAAAGATACACAATTAGTGAGTGAGTATTTATGGGTCTAGGAATTAATTGTTTTGGACCCTCGTATGAGCTAAATCATTCGAACCAAGGTTGGGTGAGCGTTCCACTGTCATGGGACCCAGAATTCAACCAGGCTTGGCAGAGGGAAATACATTTAACCATTATTACTAGAATTTACAAAAAAATATTCAACATTTTATTTTGAAAATTTTCCATATCCAAATGACAGTTAAGCAGGTCAACCTTTAGATAAAAATATTCTCATTCAAAGGTGGTTACACCATCCAAGGTACCGACTATGGGTAGCAAACAAACGACCTTCATACACTTACATTTGTCTCCCTATTATCCTTTAGTCCATTTGCTTACCAAAAATATCTTTCGTGTCTTAGTAAAATTACATCGTAAAAAACATCTAAACAAATCATATTGATTGCCAATGAATTTATTCCGATCTTATCTAATACTTTTTTAATTAACTTGAATTCATGATGCATACACATTGTAAGTGTCAATTATGCAAGTATATATATTTTTATGACGAGAGAACCACAACCGCTACTCTTAGGGTGCGTATTTGATAAATCATCGGGCTGATTCAGTAGCTTGCAAACCACTCCAACTGGATAAACTACACTAGGTAAGCCCGATACGACAAGCTCAGACTGAGAAAGTGTTGGCAGGAGAAATCGAACTCATGACCTTACAGTCTCGAACTCACCATGCTCCACCAACTCGAACATCCAATTGGGAGCTATCAATTATGTAAGTATAAATAAACTAATAAGAAATACTCAAATAAATATTGATAATAATAATAATAATAATACTATTATTATTATATTTGTTATTGTTAATAATATTGTTATTACTATTATAAAGAAAGTAATTTTGTCTCGGTTTAACTAACGCCACCTAGCGCATAATTGATCATAGAAGTTGACACTTGAACAAATTTAAGAATAAAAAAGCCCTTAATCATTCCCCTACTTTATTAACTCACGTGAAATCAATCCTATTCAATGACGCGCAATATTATATTTATTTATGTTGTCTCGAAGAATATTGTCTTTAACGAATATCATAAATAAATCCAAAAAACATCATCAACAATCCAAAATAAGATGAGTAGGATGGCTATTTCTAGAATAAAACTAATTCTTAATTTTATGTAAAATTATTTAAAATTTTCATTTTCTAATTTTTTTTTAAAAAAATTTTAGAGAAGGGAGAAGGACTCGAACCCGAAACATCTTACATTGAAAATAAATGACAACCAATATCACAAGATCTTGTTGTAAAATTTTCGCTTTCTTAAAGACGAGAGACAATCTAATTGGTCATTAGTATTTACCATGAAATTTTATATATATATGTTATTGGATGAGATGATTAATCAAGCTCATCTATTCTTTACTTAAAAAAACTCAATTAATCATGATATAAGATATTATTTTCAATTGATAACTAATCTTATAAAGTTAGTGGGATAACTAATCATTGGGTGTTGATTAGTTGGTGGGAACATAAAAACCCTTATCCATCCTTCATATTTGTTATTATTTAAAATTAAATAAAAAAATTTAAAAAAAATCTTTAATAATTAAATCTTAAAATTATATTAGTATATATTAAATTTGAAATATATAAAATATATTTAAGTAAAAATAATTCAACAATAGTATATATTAATAAATATTTATAAAAAAACATGTAATTATAATTTATTAACTACATTAATATAGTTTTTTTTATATCAATATAGATACATAAAATAATAAAATCATATAATATTTTTTAATAGTAAAAAAATAAATAGATGTGAAATAAACAAATATAATGAAAAAGGTGGAACTTTGAAGGGTAAATAAATAATATTATGTAAATAAATAAAAACAATAAATTGAAAAATAGGGTACTATTTTTCTATGATATTTACAATCATAATTTAATTATATCAAAACAAAAATAATAGTAATAATAAAACCTTAAGAGCAAAAAAATTAATAATTTATCATATAATCATAATTATAATATCAATTTAATCCATTTAAAGCAAACTTACTATTATTTAACCAAAACTATTGTATATAAGGATGGTAATTGGGCGGATTCAAACCCAGATCCGTATTAAACCCGCCCTGTCGGAGCGGGTCTGAACCCGCTCTAATTGATTTTGAAGCGGCGAGGAGCAGATCTCGATTTTGGCCAAACACGCACCAGACCCCAGCTATACATATTAATTTTTTTAAAAAAAATTAATATCGAATATATATTTCACTTTATGGATGAATTATAACGTGATATTATTTAATTTTATTCAAAACTCATGTGTTCATATTTAAAAAAGTTAGATATTTTGAAGGAAATTAAAGTAAATTAATAAATATGTGGTAGCTTAAATTGTTTTATAAGGATTGTTATAAATATTTACTAGAGAAAAACTTGAAATTCAATGACGAAACTCAATTTCCATGCTTCGAAATTGATTTCTAACTAATAAATAATTTTTTTAGAAAAATAAAAAAAATGAAAAAATCAAGCGGGATGGGGCGATGACAACCATTTTTGTAGCGGGGCGAGCCTCAAGTTTGACCAAACCCATCTCAGACCATATCTCGTTGTCATCCTTAATTATATATGTATCAATCACACTAATAATCATAATATAACTTATCATAAACTGAGAATACAATATAGCTTCTGCACATTAGTTAGCATTTACCATGAAAGAAAATATGTCAAGTGTACTTCTAGATTAAACCTTAAACTGAAGACGCGGTTATAGCACGGATAAACCCTGAATCCTCTCCTCTTTCCTTCACCCGATTACATACAGTAAAATAATCAATTTTTTACCAAACAAAAACCTAAACAATCGGGGCACCATTCGTATCTCCTTAATCACAGTACGTAGGACAGTTGCCTCAAAACAGTAAACCTTAATCAAACAATGAATGTTGAATGACCCTCGAGTCCCCACGGTCCCCACACGCAAGAAAAAGCGTACGCTCGTTCAATTCACAGCTCTCCATTCCATGCTATATATGAACATACAATTCCCACAGAAACCCCGTCAAGAAAATCCCATTTTTTGAACGTTACATCCATTGCAGCACAGTAATTTTTCTTGTTTTTGTCTCTTTTCAACACCATTCCTTCTTTCTCTTTCTCTTTCACGGTCACATTTCTTTTTTCTCTTTTATTGGTGTTGTTTGAGTTTCAGATAGTGTTTCTTGTTTCTTGTTTCTTATGCTCGAAATGTGAATGGAAAGCACCCTTTGAATGGATTTGTGAAAGAATGGGGAATTGAATTTGGACAAGTATGGAATTAGCAAGAATTAGGCAATTGATGCTTCTGTGGTGTAAAATTCGAAGTACTCGTGTTGCTCTAATGGGTGGAAACCATACCGCTTCCAGATTTTGCTCTCGCTAACATTGTTTCATTTATTGTCGCGCTAGTCTTTTCAATCTCTTTCGCTGTTGATTCTTTGGCTTCAGCTTAGTTTCTGTTGTAGAAAAATATTTCAGAAAATTTCAGTCTAGAAAAAATTATTTCTTTGATACGATTTAATCCTAAGATGGATAAATTGAGTCGTGGGTACCGAGCTAAAAATATTGGGTATGATTCGAATGAGCTGAATGGGGTTGGATTTGGGTTGAATTCTCCGACCCTTCTGGTAATCAGGCTACCTGAATCTCGGGTTTTGCGTATCATGTCGAGATCTGTGTTCTTGACAATGGTTATTCTGGCATTGCCTACACTTGGCTCTATGATCAGAGCCTCATCCAATGGTGCTCTGTTCGAGCAGCGGGGCGATTCGGTTATCGCCAGTGGGTTCAAAATTCTGCCTATTTTGTTCCGTGATTTGTTGGACGAAGGCCTAATCAAGAAAGGTCATAAAGGTTTCATTTTGGGGGCTGGCATTGGTGAAATTGAAGATGATTTTGAGTTCTTGAAGGATGCTGGCATTGATTTGCACACCGGACTGCATCACAAGAAGGTTGTCGAAAACAGGGTGTTTGATTTTGTGTTCGCCTTGAGTTTTCATGGCATCCAGGTGTTTGACGGTGTTGTAAAGGATGGCGGATTGGTGATCTCGCCATTGGGCAATGACCACTCGACCGAGCTAAGATTGCTAAGAAATTACAAAATTGTGTATCTAAGAAGGTTTGAGAACACCGTGGTGGCTTTGAGGAAAAACCAGGGATCATCAAATGGAAGGAAGAATCCCCCTGTAAATCAAGTGTTATATGGTGGTACAGTGGATGAAAAGAAAGATGCATTGAAGGGGTTGGAGGATGCGTATCTTGAACCTCCTAGGAGGGAAGCATTCTTAAGAAAATCAAGCTTTACATCGCGGAAAATCAAGTTCCTCCCAGATCTTTTGAAGGATTCATTGGATGTGTATCCACGCCGAGTCTTCATCTCGGATGACTCGAGTGCACTAGACTGGTTTTACAAGAACTATCCCATGAGGGGTCAAGAATTCGAAGTATATGATTTGGATATCATGAGTGATGACCATGGATTATCCGAAGGTGCCCTCATTCAAGAAACCAGGGTATCAACTTGGTTAACAAAGAACATAGTACGCAATGACTATGTCGTGATGAAAGCCGAGGCAGAATTGGTGGAGGAGATGCTCAGGAATAGGTCATTGTATCTTGTGGATGAATTGTTCCTGGAGTGCAAGAATCAATGGCTAGATGGAGAAGTAAATGTGAGCAAGAGGGCATATTGGCAGTGTTTAGCGTTATATGGTAAAGTGAGGGATGAGGGGATTGCGGTGCACCAATGGTGGAATTGATTGTGATGTAAGGGAGAACACAGGTTTCTCAATTATTTGTTTTACTTTTTCTTGGTTGTTTCATGGCATATATGATAAGGAGTTCCATATTTTTGTTATTTCTCCTAATAATTGTTTAGGGTGTTTGTATTGTAAAGTAAATGCATTATGACAGGGAATGAAAGAATAAAAATTGGTTGCTGGTGTACCACGAAGATCTTCTTATATTTTTAGTTACTTTCCCTGAAGTTACAATGATAGAACTCAAATCCTTTTAAATCAGATAGAGATTCAAATGCCACACATCTTTACTGTTATTTGTTATATTAGCAGCCACACAATATAACAATAGGCTAATCGTTAGTCCCTAGCAATCCACTCTCGATAATTGCGTCATCTTCCAATTCATAGAACATGTGACATTGATCTTGATAGCAATTATACATTGGAATGTCTCACTATATCGAAGCAGCTTAGTATACTTCGAATCAACTGAAAAGAACTTACTTTTTTTTTTAAAATGTGTGAAATCTGTAGATGTTTTGCGGTTGATGGCCTCTGCTTGCTTCCCCTTCTCTGCCCCAATTGATCTAATTCTGGCTTAGTTATGAAAAGCAGCCCTGGGCAGTGGAGAACACATTTAACAAATACTCAAATCAGTCCTACCTTTTTATTTGTCTGTACAAACATCAAAGATAGATCTTCTCGACCCCTAAAACCAGTAGTTTAAACAATAAAAACAAACACTAATAAACTATATCTAAAACAAATGACACAGCATACATATATGACTGATACCACTAGGTAGTACAAACACATGCTATAAAGCACAAATAACAGCCCTTCTCCCGAATTTTCACTTACTTTTACTCTAGTCTCTTACTCGATACAAATGCAATGACATTCTGATACTTTTAAGGAGTAGTGGTTGTTTCTGAAGGCGGGAAAGTAGGAGTGAATGGAACAGTAGGAAAGTTTGGAATACCCCGGAATGTAGTAGTTGGTGGGAACTGTGGAAAGTTCGGGATCGTGGGTGTCGTTGGATTGGTATAAGGAGACGGAAACGATGGTGGAAACAATCCCGGAGTTCCGAATGTTGGAATCGAAGGGAAGGGAAGTGTGGGATTGATTCCTGAACAAGCAGAAAAATTTGCAAGAAGTCATGGTTAAAGTGTTCGGGTGGATTAGTGGAATGATGCAAGAATGTAAGGATTGTAAGAGGATTTTTATAGTTGGAAAATAGAGATTCTTGAATATGGAAATCTCCCACCCCACGCCTTGAGCATTTAATTTTCTTGAATCTACTTCACCTTACTCCAGCTTGACCTATAAAGGCAGTTGATCTGGTGGTTCACTACCAAACAACTATATGTCTGCTAATAAATATATATATTGTTACTGTAATAAATGGATTAAGAGTGAGCCTTGACGCAACGGTAAAATTTATGCTATGTGACTTGGAGGCTACGAGTTCGAGTCGCGGAAATAACCTCTTGCAGTGTAGGGGAAAACTGCATGCATTAGGCACCAGATCCAAAGCTTATTGACCCCACGGCCCCAAATGAATTGGAATCCATTGGATATGACATAAGGGCACTATGATGCTCTGCTCAGATCATTGAGTTATGTCTTATGTCAGTCCGAGGTAGCACAGGACTGCAGTCTGCATTTATTTATTTTTCTTCCATGTTTCCTACAAATTGTAGTGTAGGGTTCAGTACCAGTTCATACTCGCTAACCGTACTTCTACACAAGCCACTGTCAAACCAACAAAGACAATAAGCATCTGTCCCAAAATTCATTAACTCATTTATCCACCAAACTTTCACTCCATTTTAAATGTAATCAAGTTAATAAATTGCATTATGGATTAGAATATTTGAGGTGGTTTTGTATAAGTTGCTATTCATAATTTACAATTATTCATTGCACAATACTGTTGTAATGTTTCAATGAGCAGGAGTTATCACTCCCAACAAATGCTTTGCAACTCGTGAAAATCGATTGCATGACATAAAATCTTATACTATGATTGGAAGACCTCAAATCGACATCACGTACTTGTCGTGGATTTTAAAAATTTTGATATAGTCTCCCTGTTGGACTAACCAAATTAGATAACACAATAGAATATCCTCAATAAGATTCTCAATACATAATTTCCAATAATCCACAGTAAACTAACAACAAAAATCCACCAAAATACACCGTCTAGCTATCACTGAACCATTCCACTATAGCCATCTAGCTCAACTCAATCATGCCGCTCTTCTAGACACATCAACACTATTTCTCATGCTTCCCAAAAGCTAAACATGTTACCTGATTCCACAAAAACAGCCAACACACGGTGAGCACACCAATACGCATAAATATATCACAATAACACAATTCATAACTCATAAAATAAAAGTTACAGTATTATAAAGATATACTTCCTGTGTTTATCAAAACAACACGAAACTGTTTCTGTTTTCACAATTAACACGCTCTTTAGCGGTGTCACATTACTCGCTTTCTAGCGACAACTCTATACATCGCACGCTCACCAGCTGCGATCTAATAACACCTCGTACAATATCACATTGCTCACTCTCTAGCGACAACTCTGTACATCACATGCTTACCAACAACATACCAATAACACAACAATATATATATGCATAATTCATATCATTTATGTCAACAATCATATCATTTGATTTAGTAACAATTCATAAAGCAACATAGTTCTTGCTTGTTATAATTGTGGCGCATAATCTCATCATTTATTATAACAACAACACATAATCTCGTCGCTTGTTATAACAGTGGCGCATAATCCCTTTGCTAATAGCGGCACATAATCACATCACTAATAGCGGCACATAATTCACATTGTTAATAGTGGCACATAATCGCATCACTAATATCGGCACATAATACCCATCGCTAATAGTGGCTCATAATCACATTACTAATAGCGACACATAATACCCATCGCCAATAGTGGCACATAATCACATCTCATCGAATACTCCATACACACAAATTATTTGCTTACTCACTAAGTATAAACACAATTGCTTACTTAAAAAAAACACAATTCACATTTATTGCTCGTATGTCATTACGTATCTTATCGTCCAAGAACACTGTTAGGTTACCATCCTCTGTGTCCTGAGGCTTGAGTAGACTCTACATAAATTCAATTAATAAATATTAACATTTCTGTGCACATGGTCTCACACTCATACACATGCTCATGTTCATGATATAACATCAATTCATGATAATATACTGCTTAAATTTCTCGGACAATGAATTCGTTGACATCGCAACACACAATTATGTTTTTAACATTTTGTTTCTCGCGATCGATCGGTGCCTATCTGGAAATCGATTGTTAGATTTCGATTTATACTGATCGATCAGTAGAGCTAGAATTTTACATTTCCCCCATCATCTTAACGTCGATCGATCGGTGCTCATCTACCACTCGAACTGTACGTGAAAAACTCTGAAAATACCAGAATTTTCTGCATGACTACCAAACTTCATGAAATCCCACTCAAAAAAACAAATATTCAATCTTGAACAATCTACAAGTATTTCAATACACTTCTTCCTCAAAATAACAAGAATCAATTATCTCTCACAACCCTAGCTCAAAACTAAACCCTCATTATTAAAATCAACTCACAACCAAGACTAAGCAAGATTTAGGTGTAATAAAATATACAAACCTTCACAAGACATCGCTTTTCTGTTTGAGCTTGGATAGATTCCTCCAAGCTAAAATTGAAGAACTTGAAGGTGAGGGAGAAGAGGGTAATCAATTATTAAGGGGAGGAAGGAAAATGAGCTTTCTCAATTCCATTTGGTACTTATAGAACCAATTTGCATATACTCCCTTCTACTTAATTGTTCTATGGTTTCGAACCACACTTGATTAATTTAAATCTCGAACCTCGAATTTATTTCTCAAAACAAATTCCGAGACTATAATTCCCAAGAATTCCAATTCCGTGATTATCTCATAATTACTACAATTACCATCAAATAAGTGATCATAAATTAATCCAGCGTCACTGTAGTTAATTCCGGGTACGTAATTAATTATGAGCATCATCGAGTGTAGAACAGCCAAGCAGCACCTTGCTATCTATGTGTCACATAGGACTATGGAGACAAATACGTTTGGGTAGACCCGACAATAGAATGTCTTAGATTACATTATGACCGTCAAACATTGTTTTCAAACGTGTTTCTTATTCTTAATAGTTTTAATGTGATAAAAATGATCTCTTAAATAACGCTATAAAATCAGGAGAAATGCATTAATACAATCAAGAAACATGAATTGGGGGATGGTCCAATTGCGAAAGTCACAGCAAATGAGCAATAAAGTTTGCACATGCTGTTGATGGGTGGTGCTGATAATATCATGCCAGGCTTCTTTGGCCCTCAAAAAGATAAACCATTTCTGAGTTTTAAGGCACTTTGGCTCTAAGGCGATGTACCTAAAACCATCTTAGAATGACATTTCAAAAAACCTCAGTGACTCAATAAGTGAGAAATACCGCTTAGTTTTGCTTCAGAATGATCATATCTGGTTCTGCACATAATTTGTATGCCTTGAACTATAAATTTAATATTTGTTACGTATAAGCTTCAACACTAGACATATAGGCACATTACCTAATTCATCCTCATTTGCTTAGTTAACATTCATGTTGATGAAAGCAAGTAAAGAACTATGAGAGTGCTGAATGTACATTATATTCAATCGTATTGACGTGTCTCAGGTTCTCAGTAGTAAAAAACAATACATTAACGGCATTCATGATCCACCCTAGATGTCATGTATTATAAAGAAAAAATCAGGAAATATGTCAGGATATAGAAGGCATAACAGACATGTAGTAGGCATTCTTGCCATGAATCGCACCGCCTGATTCTATATTTTGTCAAGCAAGCATGAGTATTATTAGGTTTCTATCTCAGGGACTGGTAGTTGAATGAGAAGTGACAACAGATGACACGAGATTTTCTTCATGAGTGGGCTTAAAAATGATCGGGGAGTTCAGGAAACGACAAAAGTTAGGATGTTAGATATCCCACTTCAGGGAAAGTGGGTAAGTTGGGCTTTGGGTGACCAGGAATATGAGTGAAATCCACCTTAGGCAATGGTGGAAGCTCGAGTTCACGTGTATCCAGGAGGGTCATGCAGACTGGGTAAAGGAAGGTCTGGCAAATTCTGTTCCAATAGAATACGAGCATCTGCCAAGATTACAGTCGGAACGTTATCAGCAGAACGATAAAATAAACAAGGGTAGCTGTGGTATGTCGTGTTTGCGATAAGTGAGCAGATGCTGTTTTAGCAGAAAAATCGTGCTTTATTTTCTGAGTTTTGATAGTCTAGTTCAATTTATAGATGATAGATATGAATTATAAGAGGTGGAACGAGTTTCCTTTTTCTTGATAAGCTTAAATCATGGATAAATAAATAGATAATGACAAGATGAATATTGTATCTGTTTTCATTTCCAATCTGAGTTTAAATTATGAACTAACGGAGAAATTTTGAGACCTCGCAGCAAGTTGGTTCTTCACAAACGTAAAGGACTTGGCAAATCATGTAAAACCAAAACCAGCATCCATACATTAAGCTGTATTTGTTCTGCTGTACCTGGTTAATATGTCGATTAGTAGTCACGAATTTTTTTTGGTTCTTTATTGCTTGCAGATTTATTATAAATTTGAAAATTTAAAAATTCAAGAAAATTCAGAACTTAAACACCAGAAATGTGCTAGAAGACAGTTTAGTATATTTATTTTTGCACAAATGGTTCCTCTGCAGATGGTTGTTTAACCGTCTAATTTATTTATGAATATTGATAGTTCTTTAAACTAATAAAAAATTGATGAGTTTGATGCCATGAAATTGATCGCACAGCAAAAGAAACTGAAAGTATACAAAGAAAAAAGACGAATAAAGACATATAGACAGTGGAAATCAAGCTAACTGAAACTATATATAAAATGTATATCGATTCACTGAAGCACATCAGAACACTGGAATGGTAATATCTCTGAACGAAAATTACAAGGAAATGAAAACGATGAACAAACAAACTCGACAACAAAAACAGGTATCAATCATCTCAAATGACCTTTGAAACAAATTCTAGCACTCCACATGACAGTCATTTTAAAATCCTCTTTAATAACTTATGGAGCTTCTGGCACTGCCGGTTTAGGCAATTCTGGCAATTCTGCTTTTGGCAGTGTAGGAAGCTCATGTATTGGCAGAGTTGAAAGCAAGGGTTTTGGCAAAGTGGGAATCTCCGGTTTTGGAAAAAAGTTGGCAGTTCAGGCTTTGGGAGTGTAGGAAGCTCGGGTTTTGGCAGTGCGGGAAGCTCGGGTTTTGGAAAAGTTGGCAGCTCTGGCTTTGGTGGTGTAGGAAGCTCAGATTTTGACGTGGGAAGCTCCACTTTTGGCTAAGTTGGCAGCTCAGGCTTTGGGAGGAGTGTAGGAAGTTCGGGTTTTGGCAAAGTTGGCAGCTCTGGCTTTGGCAATGTGAGTAACTCCGCTTTTGGCAAAGTTGTCAGCTCTGGCTTTTGGAGCACATGAAGCTCAGTCTTTGGCGGTGTAGGAAACTCGGATTTTGACGTGGGAAGCTCTGGTTTTGGCAAAGTTGGCAGTTCTGGCTTGGGGAGTGTGGGAAACTCAGGCTTTGGCCGGGTAGGAAGCTCGGGTTTTGGCAACATTGGCTTAGGAACTTCAGGGAAATTTGTGTCCAGGAGGTGCCGCATCTCTGTTTGAATTTGGTTACTGATTATCGAAGATAAAGCAATAAGCAACAGAAAAATAAAATAGTATGACAGTTGCTATAAGCCATTGTTTTCAGCAGAAGGCAGACTAAGGATTCAGTATATTTTTGAGCAAATTGCTCTTTAACCCGATGATGCACAAAAAAGTATCTGCGCCAGGCTGGTAGGAAAAACACAGGTTAGTTCAACTTCTTAATTGATAATGCTAACTATGTATCAGTTAACTCATCAAAATTTTCTAGTTGGACTCCTACAATAATGATTCAAACTGGTAGGTTTCTAAAAAATCTACAGGCTTGAAGCTCCTACAAAAATTATCTCCGAGGCCAAGCTCCTACGAAAATTATCTTAACCGAGTTTTGAAAAAAGTTTATAATAGTCTCTAAACTCTATAATGGTTATAAGATTATATGTAAGATTCCTATAATAACTTTGTTTAATTAATCTCGTTAAGAAGGTTTGCAAAATAATTATCAGCAAAGTCCATTGTGTAGAATTTCATCACACATACCCGTAAATCATAGGCGTGATTAAGAACTACAGAGTTAAGAGTTTTAGCCTTCATTATCCAGTTACCATAATTCGAACATAATCGCAATTGGCAACTGAACTCGACTTATCTTCCATGTACCTATATATTCAACCACGAAGAGAACCGTGGCCTTTCAGAAATATACTTTTGTTCATGTATAAACATCAACCAAAGTGTCCTTGGAAGAATTAGATAAACATACAAAAATTAGACTTCGGCTAAACAATTTAGCCGAATATTCTGTTTTGTGTAAACATTTATTCATTTGAATTAATAAATGATTTACAAACTCCAAATAAATTTTTGGAGTTTTTATCTTTACAATTCATCCTTTAGTGATGAGGTTCTAGCATACAAGAATTTCTCTTAAATACTCCATGCATGCTCTCCAACAACTCATGAACTGAAATCAAATAAAAAGGCAACCACTCCATCCAAAAATACACTCGTTTTTCAAAGTCTGCATTCCGTATTCTATAAAAGTAAATGTATAGATGAAATTGGGCAGCAATCAAATTCTTACATAATCTCTGTATAAAGAACTAATACAACAAACTGTTCTGGTACGAAATTTAAAGGATCACCTATGACAGCAAACTCAGCTCCAAAATTCTCGGTTGACAAACGAGTATCCACCATCTCCACCCTCAGCTTTTAAACCACTTCCGTTGTAGTCAAGAGTCCACTTTTCGAACGTACAATCCATGAAGTCATAGTAACCACCATGAACTGAAAGCATTCCGTTTTTCACCCGATCTTCTATCCATGGATAACTCAGTAAGTTCAATAATGACCTGTTAATAGATTCCTGAACATGATGAACAAAGGGAATTAACATTTAGCCAAGAGACGGAATATTTGTCGTGTACTCTAGCCTGCATGCACCAATAATTGCAATGTGGATCTTAAGTTGTAACAGGAATTTAGTTAAATTACGGCCATCACCTTTTAGCGTAAGCGAGTTGGGCGGCCCCAGTAGCTTGTGTATTAAAGCCTGAGGAAGCATTTGAGCTCAAGCAATTTTTATATTTTAATATTCCTTAAACCACTACTTTATTCATGATATGTCCATATATTTTAACAATTACTTTTCAAAAAATTGAAGGGTATTAAATTTTGTCAATATCGTAAAAGACTTGAGCTCAATTGTTCCTGGAAAAATTGAACTCCTGGAGTTCGAGCACAAAGTACTTAGAAAAATACTAGAGTCAAGGCCGAGCTTGAAAATTACTGATTGATCCAAAAAGCTTCAGTATTGAATTTTTTTCGAGTAGAATTCCAAATAAGATGCTGCTAAAACACAATTCGACTCAAAAACATCACTGTAATCAACTACATTTTTTTACTACAATAAAAATTTATCTTATTCATATGCTCTCAGGTCCTAATCTTCTCAAGCTATTTAAATTAGTCGTCTTGGTGGAGGGCTATTAACAAACCTGTTTTCTAGATAGCTCGAGCTGGTTTAGACAGGGATTGGTGGGCTGGGTAATGGTATGAATACAAAATTTTGGAAAGATATTTGGTTGGGGGATGACACACTTAAAAATAAGTTTCCTAGATTTGCGTTGATAGCGAGGGATAGAGATGTGGCTATAGGGAACATGGGGGTGTGGGTAGACGGGTCTTGGGAATGGACATGGGATTGGCGAAGGGAGTTATTCGATTGGGAACAATTGTTTTTGGATAACCTATTGTTTTCTCTTAGCAGGTGCAATCTTATACAAGATCAGATGGATACTTGGAGGTGGAGATTAGATCCAAATAACGTATACTCAGTTCAGTCGGCTTACATGGATGACAACCTTCGAGAGACATATACATGACATGGAAATTGTACACGCCAACAAAAGTAGCAGCGTTTACGTGGAGAGCAATCAGGGACAGCATTCCGACGAGAAAGAATTTGAATAGAAGAAAAGTAGTTCATGAGCAAATTCCAGACTTACGCATACTCTGTCAGATTCAAGAAGAAAGTACACAACACATATTATTCTCTTGTCCTAAGTCTTACAACCTGTGGATGAGACGCTACGCATGGCTAGGAGTAGCAACGGTTTTACAACAAGAAACAGTGGGCCACTTTTTACGGCACAAAGGATTACGGTGTTCTAAAAGGGGATGGAAAGGATGGCAGACCATTTGGGAGACTGTTATTTGAACAATTTGGCTACACAGAAATCATTTGATTTTTAGAGGGGACAATCAAATGGAGGAAGATCTTTTAGAAGCTGTTATTTTTAGATCTTGGCTTTGGATTAGAAATAGAAGTAATAGTGATTTCAAGTATTCAACTGTAGATTGGAAGATGGAACCGACTATTTGTCTTTTAGCTTTGTAGTCTTTGGACTTCTTTTCACTGTTTTGATGTACTTGTTTTGAGTACTTCTGGTACTTCTTCATTTATATTATTTTATTATTGTCTGATAAAAAAAAATTATCAAATTTACAAATAATTTAAGACTATATTTAACTTGATGATCAAATTCAACTTCCACTCTTGAGGTTGGAAATCTTCATTTAAAATGCACGATTGGAGACAGATTTCGTTTTCTATGTTTTATATACTTACATGTTTGGGCATATACATGCTACAAGTGCTAAAAAGCAACCTTTATCGCATTTTTTACGGCATAGTAAATGCAAAATCTAAATCAGATAACACCGATAAGAGGCTAGGAAGTAAATAGACCCAGAGAATTAAAGGGAAATACACCTTTTCGCAGTGCCTGCACTGCTGATCAAAGTTGAGGTTCGAAGCAGCAGCTTTTGTTTTCAACTTTGCTGTCTTTCCGATCATCACCCAACTTTTAATGAAGCTACTGGAACGCAAGTCAGAGGTAATGAGAAACACTAAGACATCAAGAGAAGGTAAGTCAAAAACCAAAACCTTGAATTTGAATTTATTTCATCTTGATAGCTCATTAAGGCTTTTATTCCTCCACAGCAGCTGTGGCCAACAACTAGTATATTTTCAACCTGCATAAATTGGTTGATGTTCCGAGTAAGTACTTTCTGATAAAATGAAAATGTTCAGATTTCAAGCTACACAAATAAATTTTTTTTTACCGTTTCTGGCTTTCTTAAAGACTTTCACCATGATATCTAAACAGACGTTTCATAAATTCCTAATACTTTCATCAGTTTCTGCATAGCTGGTTGCTAGAGAAATTTGGTAGAGTGGCAGACAATCTAAAGTTCGATGATTTTGTTTGTAAATAAAATCTGGAAAAAGCAAGTTGATGGTTACTTACTTCAAGAGAATTAACAGCAAATTCAAGGGCAGCATTTGTTTCCGAAGGTCCATTCTGCATCAAAAGAATAAATGGGAATCACGTACAAGATAACATCTGAGTACATGCAAAAATCATTTGAAACAGAGTAAAGTATCATGCTTCAGAATTATAGTTTTGTAAGCCCAAGATAATATCTACATCATACCTCGTGAGGGGGCACCAAGTTTGCCACATTGCGAACGACAAAGGCTTCTCCTGGTTCAAATCTTAGGATGCTGGTGGGGCAAACTCGTGAGTCCGCACATGCAATCACCATGAACTGTTCTTGAAAATGTCAGAATTTTATCGTGGTTTCAAGATTTTTAAAAATTGACAGAAAAATACCGAAAATGATACCTTAGGTGCTTGGCTTTCGGAAAGGCTTTTGTAATGTTCTAAGTTTTGCCTACAAAAACAAGAAGAATGTAAAAACAAACGAGGTTCTTGTTTCTATAACACCGTTAATTTCAGGGTAGATTTACATTAACTTACAAGTATTTCTCGTTTTTGAAACCAAGAAATCGATGTCTCAACTCCTTGAAATGATTCAGCTCCTTGTCAGTCACTGCTGCACTTTTATCCATGATCTCCGAAGTTAAGACTGGAGACTCCATTGAAGCATTCAATCGGAGAGTTGAATTCCTTTAAATATCCATAAAAGGAAGTTGACAGAAGCTGAATTAGTGCAACATCCAATATCTCAAGACGCAACTTTAGTTCTAAACTTTTTTTAAAAAAAAATAGACAGAAGCCTGATTGTCCCTTTGGATCAACCTCATAGTGTTTCATGAAAAGTGACCATGAAAAATGAAAACTTGGAATTAAATCCACCATCACCGTCCTATCCCCTGACCTTTCATAAGGAAAGATACAAAAGCAGAAAGGTGAATATATTAAAATTCCATAAATCTGCACAAAGAACATATTATCTGTGCCCACACAGAATTATATGTCATTGCCTATCCAAGATCTGATTTGAAGAAAGTCGATCAAACACCATATAAACCCTATATACATCGTATCACCATATCAACAAACACGCGTATGCATGTAATGGCAAAATTGATCTTCCTTAAAGAATTCGGTCAGGCGCGCAAAACAACTTAATCCACAATTGGAGGGAAATTTCGTTTCTCAAATTAACATCTGCATTAGTCCTACCGCAAGTAGATCTTGCTAACCAATCTTAGTTAACCCCGACTTTTCATCAAACATGTTCAGTTCAACGAGCAGCGGGGCAGTGGTGTGAAACAAACAAGAAAATAAACAGCGAAACGTTATAGAATTTTTTTTAATAAAAAACCATAGATTCTCGCAATTGAATTGCCTAAAACGATTTCTGAGATCACCAGCAAGGAGAAGAACGATTTTATAAACAAACAAGACCCACAGAAAACAGTAAGCATAAAGATCTAAACTTTGCAGCACCTACATGAAATAATCCGGAAGTCTCAAACGGGTCTGCTCAATTTCCGAATATCTCAAATGGGTGCCAAAGATCTGCTCCAAACGAACAAACATCACTTCAATTTCAAGAAACCGTGCCAAATTATTTGCACATATATTACATATACAGGCAACAAAGGGAAGAACAAAAGTTTACAGCGGAGGCATTTGCTGAAGTAATTGAGATGTCCGCAGAAGAGGAAGAAGACAGAGGTGAAGAATGAAACAATGCCTTAGCCATCAACAGATTTCTTCCCAGCACTTCAAGCTGCAGAATCTGATGTTAAACGAACGTAAATCAAGAAATGGTGAAGATCATAAAGCTAATGCTGCCTAAATTATAAATATGAGAATCTAGTTTAGATTGGAACAATTGTTCGTTGGTTGGATCAGGGACACGTGTCCTCCAAGAAAGACGGAGAGAACAACGTTTTTTCTTAATTATTCGAAATCGATCGATTGAATCGAGGAGACAAGAGTACTGATAAAATAAAAGACAGAAATTAGATAGTAAGTGAAGCATCTTAATTTGTTAACATTGTTAGCATATAGACTAAAACTTTCATAATTTAATATTTAATAAATTAATAATTTATCTCAAATAATATTTTTCTTGATCTCAATTGATCGGGCCCAAATAAAATTCAGATCTAAAAACCTACTGGATCTCAGTGCTAGGGATATCATACTTCTTTGTTGCCCAAAGGAGATAAATTCTCTCCAAGAGCTCATGCATGTGCCTTCATTGGATATTCCTCAACACAAAAAGGATACAAACTAGTTGATCTCACACGAAAGTTTGTATCTAAGAGTTGTTCAGTTTTTTTAGAATCAATCCCATTTCCAGAACTTCACCATCTGAGCCATTATTTCCTCCTCCCCAGCATACATCAGCTGCTGATTCTCATATCATAGACTCACCTCAAGCAAGTTGTCCACCAGCCACTGATCCTGTTCTTGCAATCTAGCCTATCAGGAGAACCTCTAGATATACTGTTCCGCCAATTTGGACAAAGGAATTTGTTTGTCCAACAATTCATCTATTCACACTTCCACTTCTCATCCTCTCTCAAACTATCTTAGTTGCTCTAATATTTCACCCGAATATCAAACTTTTTTTACCTTCATTTCCACCCTTAAAGAACCTCGGACCTACCATGAGGCAATTGCTAATCCAAATTGGCAATTAGCTATGGACCAGGAATTAGCAGCCTTATAAGGGAACAAAACTTGGGAAGTGGTAGATTTACCTATTGGTAAGAGAACCATTGGTAACAAATGTGTATATAAAATTAAATATCATGCGAATGAGAGTCTTGACAGGTTTAAGGTTCGTTTAGTAGCCAAATGATATACTCAAGCATATGGCATTGATTATTATACCACATTTTCCCATATGGCTAAGATTGTGACCATGAGATGCTTGCTCGGTATGGCTTCAAATATGAAGTGGCCACTTTATCAAATGGGTGTTAATGCCTTTTTGCATTGTGATTTAGATGAAGAGATCTATATGACTTTACCATTAGACTTTGGTAGTCCAGGGGAGAATAAAACATGTAGACTACTCAAATCCTTGTATGGATAAAATCAGATATCTCGACAATGGAACCACAAGTTTGCCCACATCATGATTCGGGGTGGTTTTGAACAATCAAAGAATAATCATTTGTTGTTTACTAAAAAAGATGGTAAGCACATTACTCTTTTGATTGTTTATGTGGATGATATAGCGCTCACAGGGAATCATGCAAGTTCGATAAGAGCTCTTAAAGACCATTTGTGTGAACATATACACATCAAGGATTTGGGAACATAGAAGTACTTTCCCGGTATTGAGGTAGCTAGTTCTAAACGAGGCATTTGCTTAAACCAAAGGAAATATGCATTAGAATTAATAGCAGAGGCAGGTTTATCTAGATCAAAACCTTGTGACACTCCAATGGAGCAAAACATGAGATTAACAACAATAAGTTATATGGAGCAAAACATGAGATTAATAGCAGAGGCAGGTTTTGTTGGAAAAGTAAGAACTAAATTTTTTTTTTACATGCTCGATCGATCGAGCGGACCAGAAAATTGTTGCCTTTGTGAACAGTAGCTCGATCGATCGAGCATTGTATCTGTTTTGTGAAATTGTATGTCCATTCAAGTTTAGGGTGCGATTTTTTTACGATTAGTGCCTCCAAATGGTGTCCATTCGGACTTATTTTTGGTTCACTATATATACAACATAACCCCACTTGTTTTGAATATGGAATTTCGAAATTCACATCATATTTGAAGATCAAAATTTGAGTAGTTTTGTGAGTCTTCATCATTGTTATGGTTGAACGTTTTTAGACCTTTGTGGTTTAAAGGATTTGTGATTTGGAGTGTTCCTATCACAAATCATAGTCGTTGTATTTTGAGAGACAAATTGCCAAAGTAAACCGTTAGCACCATAGCGGGGCTGTTGGAATCGAAGAGGGGGGGTGAATGAGATTCCTTGGCTACTTTAGCGTTTTAAAATGAGTTTGTAAAATAAAAATATTTTGCGCTTTGCGGAAGCCTTGAGTCAATCGATAAATAAAAGAACGAAATAAATAAATGCGTAAAGGAAATAATGCGGTAAATAACAAAAGGATTTGTTATAGAAGTTCGGCGATGAATCGCCTACGTCTCCTCTTCCCGGTTAGATAACCTCCAACCGAGGTTCCACTAGAACAATAGATCTTGGCCTTGAGGGCTCCAAGTTAGCCACACAACAACTCTTCCCGAGTTTACAACGCTCTTCCCGAGCACACTACTCTTCACGAGTATACAAAGCTCTTCCCGAGCTACCAACACTCTTCACGAGTCTTCTTGGCCTTAAGGGCTCCAAGGATAGCCACACAATTGCACCAACAAGACTTGTTGATGTCTTTACAATATTCCAACTTGCTTTGGTGTTGGAGGACCTTTACAATGAATTGTACCAACAAAAACACCTTCACGGTGTACTCACACGAAGACAACAAGACTCAACAAATGAAAACAATCACAAGCTCCAATACAACAACAATGTATGGAGAGTATGATATAATTTGAACCAACAATTGATCAACACTTTGTATGAGTTGTAGACTTGTTCCTTAGCTTCAAAATGCTCCAAAGCATCCATATTTATAGTGTAGAAGGCCTCCAAGGCTCCTACTAGCCGTTGCTTCAAATAAGGCTTGAATCACTCCAAGATCGCCTCGGACATCGCCTCGGGCGATCACCATCGCCGCGCCCCAACGGTCAGCAAAAATCACGGATCGCCTCAGGCGATCGCTGGATCGCCTCAGGCGATCCAAGTCAAATCCCAATGCCGTAGCTTCAGCAGCCTGAAACCATGCATCGCCTCGGGCGAAGTCCACATCGCCTCAGGCGTTCCAGCCCATCGCCTTAGGCGTTCGTGCCATCGCCTCGGGCGAACTCCCCGCGCGCGTGCCCGCGCATTGCCTCGGCGTCGCTTCAGTCGATGTGCGGGGGCGAAGTCCCTGTGGCTGCCATCGCCTCAGGCGTTGGTCACCATCGCCTGGGGCGATCTTTCTCGCGTACTCGTCTGGCCATCGCCTGGGTCGATGAGCGTGGCGATCCTGGCCTGGCACCCATCGCCTGGGGCGATGGCACTCATCGCCTGGGGCGATCTGTGTCTTCCAAAAGACAATTTCTTTGGCATTTCAAATCTATTACAATCTTCAAATTTGATCATAATTTAAGCTGCATACTCAATAAAAACCATTAGTACAAAATGTATAGGTTTTGTAATCATCAAAACAAAAACGATAATTTTATTTAAAATAGAGGAATGAGAGTTGTAGCGTTTTAAGGCGCAACAATCTCCCCCTTTTTGATGATCACAAAACCCGGTAAACTTGAAAGAAAATAAGACTTATAACAATGCAATGCATAGAGAGTTTAAACTCCCCCTTAATGAATGCAATGATAAACAATGTTCCAATGTGCATTTTTATCACCTTTACAAAATGTACCACAAGTTGTAAAAACAATTAGGTGCAAATAGCATTTCATCAATTAAGTTTACACCAAGTTTACATAACCATTCTCCCCCTTTTTGTGAGAATAAAAAAGGGTAAAGGATTTTTAAGAAAATTGGACATAGTTCCCTTTAAAAATAGAATAAACCATAAATTCATCCAAGTAATACACAATCAACTCAAAATCCAATCAACATCTTAAAATCCATCAACATACACAATAAATTCCTTCCAACATCATTTAACCATTTAATCCTTACAAATAATTACAAAATGATAAAATAAAAAAAAACTAAAACAAAGACAACTCAATCCAAGCCGCCATCACCATCACCATCATCATCATTCCCGTGAGTAGTATCCTCATCCATGTGAGTACTGGAAAACTGAGAACGAAGAGCGTCCACTTCATGTCGTAAATACGACAAATCTTCTCTCGAGGAGTCTTGGTAAGCTCGAAGAGACGCAACATCATCTCGAAGGGAATGGAATTGAGAATTCATATCGACTCTCAAGGATTGAAATTGTGAGTTCATATCCTCACGAAGGCTTTGGAATTGAGAGGTAAAAAAGGCAAAAGCGTCTTGATTGAACTCAAAAGAAGAAGAAGGTTGATGACTATCAGGAGCTGGAATATCCGCCCCAATATTCATCATGTCATCAAAGGTAGATGGAGATTGATGCTGAATGGGTGGCTCATCAAGATTTGGTTCAATCAAGAAAGGAAAATGAACCCTTTGGGCACTAGTCATCCTATCAATGGGTAATGAGGGGTGATCTTTAGGATTGAAGGCAGAAAGTAGGTTCCCCGGATCATTAACCCAACAGGAAGTGAAAGGATTCCAAGATATTTTGTTAAACAAAAAACACCTTAGATTGAAGGTGTCCTTGGACTTGATAGGGAGTTTTTCATTGTCATCAAAAGGAAGGTTGAAATGAAGAAAAATCTTTGTTAGGACACGGCCGAATGGGAGAATAACCTTTTTAGGATTATGGGCGGTGTTCCTAAAGATTTGGACAATGAATCTAGGTAGGTTGAAGGGGGTCATTGTAATGATGTAATACATCAAGTATACATCAGAGAATTTTAACCTAAGACGATCACCATCCCGAGGGATCATCGAGGTGATCACAATCTTGTGAAGGATTTGGTAGTTCGTAGGGATGGAATTCACAAGAAAAGATTGGTTTGGACATTGAGGGGTTCCGCCAAATATGAGATACAAGGCTTGGGCAGGATCACATACCCCATCATTGGGCCAAGTAGCTAGAGCGAATTTAGCCGGACCCTCCGAAGGAATGCGAAGAATATTTCCTAATTCAGTGCTATTGAATTCAATTGGGCGATTACAAACGATGGTTTTGATAGTTAACTCACCATCACCCTCAAACAGTTCAAGATTGGCATAGAAAGAATGAATCATGGATGGATACAAAAAATCGTTCTTTCTAGGGGGTTTGAAAAAATTTTCCCATTGTTGGAATTGAATCCAATCAAGAATTGGGAGCTGGGAAGTCCTAAGGAAATCGAAATCAAAGATATAACCCGGAATTAATTTGCGAGTAAGATAGTCTTCCGGAATAGGCTTACCATCAAGTGGAGGACCCGTATAATTCCTAGTGGAGCGATTAGAGCGTCTCCTCCGGCTTGATTCTCCTTCTTCTCGGTTGCTTCGAGACATATTGCAAGAAATTTAAGGGAATTGAGGTAAAGTTTCGATTTTGAGAAATGGGGTTAGGGTTTGCAAAAATTTCGAATTGGAAGATTTGGTGTTTGGAAAGTGAAATTGATGGTTTGGAAAGGCTTAGGATGATCGATTATAACAATGATGAAGAAAGCTCGAATTATGGGTGAAAAACACGAATTGTTGCTGAAAAAGTGAGCAAAAGCCGTAGCCTTCAGACTTTAAAAATCGAGATCGCCTGAGGCGATCTGGAGAACGCCTGAGGCGATCGAGAACGCCCGAGGCGATGCTTGCGATCGCTTGAGGCGATGCGAGCCACGCCCGAGGCGATGCTTGCGATCGTTTGAGGCGATGCGAGCCACGGACGAGACACTGCGCACAGAATGCTGAGGCGATGGTTTGGCAACATTTTGAGCTAATTTTTGGACCAAAAAATTATTTTTGATAATTCTAACTAACATTAAACCATCTAACAACAAAAATTAAACACATAATCTCAAAAACATAATAATTCACAATTTGTGACTATTAAAAGGTGATTTCAAAATGCATTTTTGAAATTAAATGTGAGTAAACTTGATTCCCCCTTAACAATTGTATAGCACATACAAAATAATCAAGTAAAGCATAAAGTAAACAACTCTCCCCCTCAAACCATGCATACACAAGCTCTCCCCCTTAAACTATGCATGAAGTAAACTTCAAGATTATCACACAATTATCCCCCTTTTTGTGATAATCAAAAAGTACAAAAATTAAATAGACAAATCACAAATATATGTTGACACATAGCCATATTTTATACATGTTCCTCATCAAGCATATAATAGCCCAAATAAGCATAAGATTAATTCATTTTGAGGAATACAAACATGCGTTTTAAGGCGATCAACAATGAATTCAAAATGTGCAAAATGTGCATATGTTCTACCAAAATTTCATGCATTTGTGCCCAATAAACATTAGAATTCTTAAATCATCATTTGATAAATTTATTAAGAGCATGATAGCATTATTTCAAAGATAGAGCATCTAAACAAATATAGCATGCTTAATCACATAATATCATATAACATATTCAAATTAGAATTCATTGCACTTACTATAAAAGGATAGGCATACATCATGCAATAAAACAATTTATATGTGCACATGCTAAGGGGTTATGCATTTTACTCCAATCAATATTGAGCTTCATTATTTATTGGTCACAATTAATTTGTGCCAATTAATTTTGAATTGCTCATTTAAAATGTATAAAATAAATTTTACCTTTGATGACAAGAGTGCGTTCTTGTCATTGGTCCTATGCCTCGTGCTTCTTCTATAGTTGTGAATAATACAAACTCCTCCTTTGAGTTGCTTGGCCCTTCATCCTTCATTCCATTCTTGTCCCTACAAGACAAATTTACAATTGGAGGAACTTTGGTACCCATTTGATTTTTGGGTCCTAAGGGGTTAACTTTCAATGGCACTTTTGGAATCCATTTCCACCTTTTATTAGGTTGGTATTGGATTCTAGCAAACCTACACTTGTTTTTGGTATGACCACTTTTACAACAATAAGTGCAAGTAAGAGAGTTGTGCTTTGCTTTGGCCAACAAGCTTGAAAAAGATTTTGATTTGTTTGAAAAGCCTAACCCGGCTTTGTCAAAGCTACATCGTTGTAATCCAAGCAATTCACTCATCTTTTGACTACTTTCACTATATTTGCAAAATGATATCTTTAAAGAATCTAATTCATTTTTCAATGAATTATTTTCTTCATCTTTCTTAGCAATCTCAAGTTTGAGTAGTTTATTACTCATCTTGGTTTTGCCAAGAGCATCAATAAGATCATTATAAGACTCTAAAAGTTCATCAAAAGAAGGTACCTCATCATCGCTTTCATCTCCTTCATCTCCAAGAGCCATTAAACAAAGATTGGTGGCTTCTTCTTCATCGGAGTCGCTATCACTCCATGTAGCTATAAAAGCCTTCTTCTTGCCTTTGTCCTCATTCTTCTTCCTAGGACATTTGTTAGCATAGTGGCCTTTTTCTTGACATTATAGCAAGTTACCTCATTTTTGGATTCATGTTTGGTTGCACTTGAGGTCTTTGACTTGCCATGTTTGTTGAAGAACTTCTTGAACTTTCTTGTGAACAATGCCATCTCCTCATCATCATCATCTTCTTCATCATCGGAGTGATCTTTCCTTCCAACCAAGGCAATCCCATTTCTCTTGGATCTATCCTCCTCCTTTACTTCTCTCCTTGTGGCAACTTCAAGCTCATGAGTCACCAATGTGCCATGGAGCTCATCAAGATCATAGGAAGCACTTTCTCCTTTGTTGGACTCGATGATGGCCGTCCTCTTGGCATCCCATTCCTTTGGTAAGGCTCTTAGTGCTCTCCTCAATATTTGCTTTGGAGGATACTTCTCTCCAAGTTGGGCAAGCTCATTTATGATTTGAGTGAGCCTCCTAAACATGGAATCCACATCTTCTCCGGAATCCATCTCAAATGTTTCATACTTGAGTTGCAATAGATCAATCTTGGTCTCCTTTACTTGATTAGTGCCCTCATGACAAATTTGCAATTTGTCCCAAATTTCCTTTGCCGTTGAGCACATTGAGATCCGGTTGTACTCCTTCATATCTAAAGCACAATGCAAAATATTAATCGCTTTAGCATTTTGTGAAATTAATATCATATCCGCTCTAGTGAAATCGTCCATATCATTGGGAACACTAATTCCCCCAACTTCCTTTAAAGGAACATGTGGACCTTTCACTATGATTTTCCATAGATCATAATCTACGGATTGGATGTATAGAGAAATTCTATTCTTCCAATAACCGTAGTTATCAGCCGTGAAAAGCGGAGGGCGATTCGTCGATTGACCTTGAGCAAACTCATTTGCTAGATTAGCCATATAAAATTTTTGATTTAAAACAAAAATCAAATGGCTCTGATACCACTTGTTGGAATCGAAGAGGGGGGGTGAATGAGATTCCTTGGCTACTTTAGCGTTTTAAAAATGAGTTTGTAAAATAAAAATATTTTGCGCTTTGCGGAAGCCTTGAGTCAATCGATAAATAAAAGAACGAAATAAATAAATGCGTAAAGGAAATAATGCGGTAAATAACAAAAGAATTTGTTATAGAAGTTCGGCGATGAATCGCCTACGTCTCCTCTTCCCGGTTAGATAACCTCCAACCGAGGTTCCACTAGAACAATAGATCTTGGCCTTGAGGGCTCCAAGTTAGCCACACAACAACTCTTCCCGAGTTTACAACGCTCTTCCCGAGCACACTACTCTTCACGAGTATACAAAGCTCTTCCCGAGCTACCAACACTCTTCACGAGTCTTCTTGGCCTTAAGGGCTCCAAGGATAGCCACACAATTGCACCAACAAGACTTGTTGATGTCTTTACAATATTCCAACTTGCTTTGGTGTTGGAGGACCTTTACAATGAATTGTACCAACAAAAACACCTTCACGGTGTACTCACACGAAGACAACAAGACTCAACAAATGAAAACAATCACAAGCTCCAATACAACAACAATGTATGGAGAGTATGATATAATTTGAACCAACAATTGATCAACACTTTGTATGAGTTGTAGACTTGTTCCTTAGCTTCAAAATGCTCCAAAGCATCCATATTTATAGTGTAGAAGGCCTCCAAGGCTCCTACTAGCCGTTGCTTCAAATAAGGCTTGAATCACTCCAAGATCGCCTCGGACATCGCCTCGGGCGATCACCATCGCCGCGCCCCAACGGTCAGCAAAAATCACGGATCGCCTCAGGCGATCGCTGGATCGCCTCAGGCGATCCAAGTCAAATCCCAATGCCGTAGCTTCAGCAGCCTGAAATCATGCATCGCCTCGGGCGAAGTCCACATCGCCTCAGGCGTTCCAGCCCATCGCCTCGGGCGAACTCCCCGCGCGCGTGCCCGCGCATTGCCTCGGCGTCGCTTCAGTCGATGTGCGGGGGCGAAGTCCCTGTGGCTGCCATCGCCTCAGGCGTTGGTCACCATCGCCTGGGGCGATCTTTCTCGCGTGCTCGTCTGGCCATCGCCTGGGTCGATGAGCGTGGCGATCCTGGCCTGGCACCCATCGCCTGGGGCGATGGCACTCATCGCCTGGGGCGATCTGTGTCTTCCAAAAGACAATTTCTTTGGCATTTCAAATCTATTACAATCTTCAAATTTGATCATAATTTAAGCTGCATACTCAATAAAAACCATTAGTACAAAATGTATAGGTTTTGTAATCATCAAAACAAAAACGATAATTTTATTTAAAATAGAGGAATGAGAGTTGTAGCGTTTTAAGGCGCAACAGGGGCAATATTGTCTTAAGGACAAAGATTATAAATCTCGCCTCGACATTCTTATTAAAAAGCCATTTGTTGTGCTTGCTACTTCCCTAAAATACACAACCATAAAATTTTGTACTACAATCTTAAGACAATATTGGCAACAAATTGCTTCGTCGAGTGAAACAATGACTCCAGTTCATCATGGTGAAAGGCCTGAAAAGTTCAATGGGAACGATTTCAAGCGATGGCAACAAAAGATGTTGTTTTATTTGACAACCTTGGGGTTGGCAGGGTTCCTCGATGAGGATGCTCCTACTATTATGGAGAGTAAAACCGACAACCAAAAGAGGGTTGCGGTTGATGCGTGGAATCAAAGCGATTTCCTGTGCAAGAATTATATTCTCAACGGACTGGACAACACATTATACAATGTATATTGTCTAGTGAATACGGCCAAGGAATTGTGGCAATCCTTGGAGAAAAAGTATAGATCCGAGGATGTCGGCATGAAGAAATTCATCGTTGGGTGATTCTTGGATTTCAAAATGGCTGATACAAAGCCTGTGATAGCACAAGTGGAAGATTTGCAAGTAATCATGAACGAAATTCATGCTGGGGGAATGGTTCTAAATGACTCATTCCAAGTGGTCGCTATGATTGAAAAGTTGTCTCCGTCATGGAAGGACTTCAAGAATTATTTCAAGTATAACGAAAAGAGATGAATCTTGAAGACCTTGTGGTTTGCTTGAGAATCAAAGAGGACAACAAAATTTCTGAAATGAAGGAAAATTGGCACCAACATGAAGCACGAGTGAACTTAGTGGAAAAACACGCCGGAACAAAGTGGAAGTTTGACGGCATGGCCTCCAAATCTGGAAAGCAAAGAAGTTCAAAGGCAAGTGCTATAAATGTGGACAACCCAATCACATGGCTAAGGATTTTCGCAATAAAGACGATCGCGGGAAGGCTATGGATCAAGTAAATGTGACCGTGGAAGATTGTCTCTCAATTGATTTGGATGATCTAGCGCTTACCACTTAAATTAGATTGTGTATCTTTGAGAATGGAGTGTTGAAAGCAATAAAATTTATGTTATTGCTTCTTGTAGTATATTTTATGGTTTGTGGCATGATTGTTAGGATCATTTAAACCATAGTTCGTAGCACAAATTGTAATGTTAAATTTATTGCTTATATGAGAACTAATTTAACAAAATCGTCATTCATTTGTTAGAAGAATCGTAATGTCTCTAGGGTTTACTCACAATGATGTTTGTGATGGAAAGATTGTGTAAACTAGAGATGTGAGAAAAGTAATTTGTTACTTTATCAATATTTGCACATGATATTGTTGTGACTTTTTTGCTATGAAGCAAAAACGAGGCAAGTGAGGTGTTTAAACACTTCAAGAATGAGATTGCAATAAAATTTAGAAATGAGTTTTGCTATGGGAAAACGCTTAAGCTTGAATCTGCAAGACTATAAAATCTTGAATTCGAGTTTCTAAGCTTTGTACGCTTAAAATACAAGTGATAAATCGAAGCCACAAATTTTGATTAGGCTTGTAATATCTCAAATTGGTCATTTTGAATGTCTAAGCTAGTACGCTTATAAATGAATTTGCAAGATTTAAAATCTTGAATTCAAGTTTTCTAAGTTAGTGCGCTTAAATTACAAATTGTGAACCGAGTTTGAGAATATTATCAAAGTTTCAACTTTTGTAAGCAAGTACACTTAAATCTGAAATTTTCAAGAAATAAAAACTTGAATTTGTAAGACTATAACGCTTAGAACTTGAAACACGAAAGTTTGAACGCCAGTGCACTTCGTTACTACCCGAAATTGCGGGGGTTGCAATTCTAGGATTCAATCACTTACCACATTTAGGCAATGACGAAAACCTTGTGATTGAAGGAAAAGATGGTTTCCTACAATAGTTGAAATGTGGGAGTACTTGGCTAAACTAGAAATGAAGGCCTAAGTAAAGTCATAATAAACACCAAATAAAACACATGAAGAGTTTGACAAATCATGTTGTCAAATAGATTAACGAGTGTGACAAATGTGTACACACCTAAGCATATGTATGCTTGTGTATTGATGATATGCTCATTGGAGAAGTAATTTAGAAATTATCAAGTAACAAAGGAAAAATTTTGACGAGATATTTTGACATGTGTGCATCAAGAATAATGCTTGGAATGAAGTTTTCATATTGTTTCCTCTTCCACTCGACCTCTATAGTTTTTCTGGTAATTTTTGGATTTTGAGGTGAATTTTGCTGGTCGACATGGATGAAGAATATGATGTAATTGTTCTGGGAACTGGCCTCAAAGAGTGCATTCTCAGTGGATGCGTTTGCTGATTTTGCATCCAGTGATTTTGTATCCAATTCAAGGGTCCCTTGATCGAGCCCAGTAATTTTTTTGGCCGTTTGAGTATAATTTGAAAGCTTGTGTATTTAGTCGCCATCCATGGATGCTTGTGAATGGTTGCTATATTATTTGTATGATTGCGTGTATTGATTTTGCATCGAGTGGTTTTTTAGTCTAGTTTGCTGGTTGTATAGAGTGTGCCCAGTAAATTTTTACCTTTTGAGTATGATTTTTAAGAGTTAGATAATCAAAGTTGAGTTCATTTGCTATGAATCCAAATTCAACTTGGCAGTTAAAGGTTTTAATGTGGACAAGCTAGTAGCTAGATCATTGAGTATTGTGAAATTTGATGTCCACTTACACTCACATTGCTTCATACTTTATTCAGAATGGAGCTTCAAAGATTTAATCTTTTGTTTCATGAACAGGTGCTTCACATGGACAAAAATGACTATTATGGAGGAGAGTCCTGCTTTCTTAATTTAAATCAGGTAATGTTTGATAAAATCATGGAATTTCTACTCTTTTAATCGAATGCATAAATTCCAAGCACTTCCGTCAATTGGAGTAACCTCTGAAGGATAAACCGCTAAATGCAAGAAGGTCGTATGCGGTCATACATATGTACCGGATATGGTAACTTTAAGCATGTTACACGAGTTCATAAGTTGCATGTTCTTGATCTCCATGAAAATAGTGTCTAAATGAATGCCTGTAATCGCAGGTCCATAACGTCGGAATGGTCTCTGTAAATGTATATGGGTTAAGCTTATGGCCCAAGACCCAATACATCCATTGAGTCAGGCTTGTGGCCCAAGGCCCAATAGACATCCATATTATGCACAAAGACTAACCCTAGCCGTCAACCATGTAAAACAGGTTTGACCTAGGCTAGGGTTTGAGCCCTATAAGTATGTGTCTTTGCCTCCACTCACAACACACAAACAACATGACAATACTCTCGTTCTCACAACATAGTTCGTTCCTCTTGAAGAATCATCAACGAACTCCAAGGGCTTAAGGTGTGTATTAAAAGGTATATTACTCTAGTAGTAATCTATTGAATACCAACGAGGATTCAAGGTCTAGAAGGCTTGTAGATGGGCTTGATGATCCGGGAAAATCAGACTTCCGCTGCAAACATGCATAATCAAGTATATCGAATACCCGACTTTATTATGCCAGATTTTCCAACAGTGGTATCAAAGCCATCGAAAGCTCATCTCGCCAAAAACAGATCTATTTACGCGTGGTGTTTTTTTTCTGGTCGGAGACCAATGTTGCTTCGATTAATTTTTTTTGCATCTTAACATGAACCGTGCTTGTTGCATTGGCATGATTTGTGTTATCATATTTTTGGATTTGTGGTTATCGTTAATAAATAAAAAACAAATCGAAGGCCATGATGGTTGATACTGGAGCACCGCCACCTCACAGCCTGTTAACAATGGCTTCGCACCCTCCATTGACTTCGGTTGGTCGCGTGTGGCGATTTTTTCCGAGCCATGTTAGAATGGCCAGCAAAACCAGGCGATCGTGCGGTGCGCGGAGCAAGGCTGCCGTGACCACGTTTCTGCGCGAGACGATACGACAAGACTGGAGGATCTGCTTGTGGTAGACCTCCAGCGTGCGGCATCGTTGAGATGAAGGAGCAAAGTTGCGCGTTATGGATCTGCGCATTGCTTGCGCGCGAACAGTTTCTGGATCTCCTCGTGTGAAGCTCCGACGAATCGTTTGGCGGAAAAATGACCGCGAGAGATGCTGCTGCACGGCGATGGCGAGAGGCAGCGACTTGTTGCTGCTGCGAAGGAGGCACACATGTGGTGGTGCTGGTGAAGGCTGGCGGCTGGTTCAGGACAATGGCCGATCGAAGGTGGTAAGGAAACGGCGGTCACGAACAGTGCACGAGCCGCCGTTCCACCTAGATGACAGAAATATTTAGAAACCCTAATTTTAAGGAGGCGCTGCAAGAGTGACGACGGGTCTTGTGAGTTGAGATTGAAGAAATCTGAAAACCCCAATTTTTTGGTAAATAGGAAATGACGGCTGTGAATAATAAAAAGAAATTAGGGCTTCCTTTCTTAATTTTCCTGATGTGGCTTATTCATTTTTACTTTGGGCCTTAATCAATTTTTATGGGCTCGTTTTTCCATGATATTTGGGCTGGAAAAACGTAAATGAGCCAATTGTTGTGGACCACAAATTAAGTTGATTGAATTCTTTGGGCTGGAACGATAATTAATTAAAGTTAATGGACCCATGACTTTGTTATGTTAGGTTATGGATAATTTTATTTAATGACCAATGGATCAATTTAAATAAAATGTTGGACTTGAATATTTGAATTTAGGTCTATTGACATTTTGATGGGTCATTATATAATAAATTGTAATTGTATGGCTAAACACATAATGTTAATGTGTTTGTCAAATAGTCATTTTACGAGATGTTTGGACAATAAAATGATATAAGGAATTAGTAATAAATTGCTTTGTTATATTTCTTGAGCCTGGAATAATTTTTAAATCACATGTTTAGTTGAAAATTATTATGGCTTCAGAATATCGCATGATATGATTATGCAAGTTATGATATTTCATTATGCGATTTATTAGATTATTGCATGTCATGAATTTATATTTGATTATTACATGTCGTATATGTGTATTGCATTTATTTGAGTATGCAATTTAATGACATTTTGTTTGACTTATATTCATGAATCCATAAATTGATTATTTGTCATATATGAGATATTGCATTTATATGAATTTGCAATTTATGACATTGGTGTTTGAGTTATTATGCATGATACCATGGACTTATTTTATTTCGAGATTGGTAATTTTTTATTAGGATCTTTAATTCGGGGGGAGATGATTATTAGCTGAGTGCGAAATTTTCGATTCCAATGAATTAAAGAGAATAATAGAATTTACTTGGATCTGTAATAAAATTGTTATTGAACAAGTACCTTATTTGATTGTGTAAAAAGTGATAGAAATCCAAATAGTTTTTTTTCTGACTTCATCGTAGTGGCAAACTTGATGGCCAGAACTATGCAATGTGGCATAGAAAAATTCTTCACAAATAAAAGTTGCTTGATCATTTCACCAATGATATGCCTAAACCAGTTGAGCCAGAAAATGGACCGACTACCCAATATCGTCGCGATATGGACGCGTGCAATAAATGGGTGGATCAGGATAAAAGTGTGTGCTTTACTATGCTAAGCTGCATGCACGATAATCTGATCAGAGAGTTTGAGAAGCATCCCACGGCTAAAGAGCTATGGGAAGTTCTGAAGGTCATGTACGGTAGCACATCGGCTACTAGACTGAGGGCTCTCACCCTCAAATTTAACCAGTATGTACTTGACCCTAGGCACTCGATGAGCCAACATCTTGCTGTGATGAAGGATATGATTCAAGAGCTTCAGAATGCTGGAACTGAGCTCACAGATGAACAACAAGTCATGTCAGTCCTTAGGTCGCTACCTGAGCAGACTTGGGGACATGTTAAGCTTGTTTTGACCCATAATGAGCAGATTAAAACGTTCGATAGTGTCGCCAATCATTTGAAACTTGAGGCGGACCGAAGAGAATCTGAACGTGCATGTCGCACATGCTAGTCAGCGAAAATCCCAAAAGGATGGACGTTGGAACAAACAAATGGGTGCAAGACTGGGTAATAACGAGAATCGAGCCCTAACCCCACTGAGTGGCAAGACAAAACTGTGTCGCCAAGGCAAAATGGGTGAAGCGAGGGATATAACAAAGTAAAGTGTTACAACTGTGACAAGATGGGTCACTTTGCTCGTGATTGCACTGAGCCAAAGAAGGTAACACACTTCTTACTCTCCTAGTGCTTTTTTTATAGTACGGAATATTTTTTTTTTTGCTAAATCTCTCCTTGGTTGGATTGTAGATACTTGAGCAATAAAACATGTGATGAAGGATTTAGTATGATTAGTAGATTACTATCAAATGCTAGTACGCGGCCACTATTTTTATTACAAAAACTGGCGCACATGGAGAGTTTTGGAGTCGGTTTTGTACATTCTTGTTACTTTGCATTTGGTGTAATTTACTCTTAATTACTTTGTTTATTACGACTCGGTTTTTCAGTTTTGTTTGAGCAAACGATTTGTCTATTTTTCCTGGCAAAGACCTTCGTGGTATGGTTATATCAATAATGGATTATTTATGTTTAAATTATCCGATGATTGTGTTTTATACGTTATTGATATAGTTTCTGATTCTGTTAAACTGCATGATCTATTGAGACACATCGTTCAAAAGAGGATGACTAGGTTATCTCGAGAAAGTTATGGGCAATCTCGCTAAAGTCAACCTCTCAGTGTGCTAATCATTAATGCCTATTTGAAAGGCATAAAGGGATGTTACTCTTTTAAGTTATCACACTAGACATTTGTGAACCTATGAGTGTGAGGGCACATCACAAGACATTCTATTTCTCATTTTATTTACGCTATGGATCGGTATACCTCTTATCTCATCGGCTAGAAACGTTTGAATATGTCAAGCGATTCTTGGCAATGGTTGAGAATTAAAAATATAAGAATTTAAATTCTATGTACCGATAGAAAGCGATGATATATGTCTGATTAGTCTAGACAAATATATGGGGAAATGGAATTACAAGATAGTTAATGATTTCGTATGCTTCGCAATGAAATGGTGTTGCAGAGAGAAACGAAATCAAACACTTCTGGAAATTGCCAGATAAATGATGGCGCGACGAATCTTCCAATATCCTTATGGGGAGAAGAATTCTTTGACAGCTGCCTACATTTTGAACCATGTGCTTTCAAAATAGTCATTTCGATTCCCTTTTGAGTAATGGCATTGCATAAAATGTTATTTGAAAGTTCTGCGCCTTTGGGAATCAGTGTGATTTGTTCACAGTATTTTTTACAAGCATTAAAGCTCGATCCAAGAGCTTCAAAAAAATTATTTTTGGGAAAATATTATAATATACTGTGAACATTCCAATGGAGGAATGACTGAAATAGAGTTCGAGATGTACATTTTGTGAGTGAAGTCAAAAAGGGGCATCGAACTATACGAGTTACATGAACCCTGTTGTTGGCACTCCGATCTCTAACCAAGATGATGCTATAAGGCCTTGTCTGACATGTAATATAGAGAATGAAAGCGACCTCAAGTTCAGTGGGAGTGTTTCACTGATGAAAGTCTCTCATAATCCTTTAATATAGAAAAGCAAGCGCAAAATTATTCTCTAATGATATATATCATTGAGTGAGAATTTTTCATGCGTGCTTTTATAGATTTTGATGAGCCAGCCAAATATTGAGAGGCTGTGACTTCACAAAAGGCAAAACAAGTGGGTATCTGCTATACGAGCAGAGAGTTATGCCATAAAACAGAAAATGAATGAAACGTATGAATAAAGTTCCATATGCAAGCGCTGAAGAGAGTTTGACGTACACAATAGTGTGTATTCTACCAGACATGTGCTTTACAATTGGATGGTGAGTAAAATCAGAGTTATTTTGAGGTTGCCGATTAGATGGCAGTCAAAATGATCTTTTCTTTGTGCTACCATGAAGATGATTTAAGAGTTGATGGATAAAGTGACGCTGATGGGTCACTTGATAGAGATGAGCACAAATCAATTATGGGATATGCATTTATAGAGAAAGGCGCAAGTATAACTTGGAGTGATAAGAAGCGGCCTTGTATCTCTCTATCTACCTTATCAGCAGAGTAATAGTCTGCACATCAACAATATAAGATACAATATGGTTAAGAGGATCTCTACAAGGATTGCGAGTTTCTGCGCATGTAGATGATATTGTTATACAATCTGGTTAAGAGGATCTCTACAAAGATTGCGAGTTTCTGCGCATGTAGATGATATTGTTGTATCTTTATTCGAGATTATGTTGCACAAGCCAAAGTGGTTCTAAGGCATATTCCTACGAGCGATATGAGCGCTGACCTATGGATCAAGCCCTTGCGCGGAGATTTGTTCCTGCGACATGTTAATCCTATGGGCTTTGTAGGATTTGTTTTGCCTGTTAGAACAATTGTTATGAACAACTGGTTTGATGAGGTACTGTGTTCATACGTGAATGTCACCAGACTTTGATTGACCCACTCACACGGGCAAACACCATGGCGCTTTGATAGCGAGCAGGATGAGACTTGAAGATCATGTATGACATGATCCCTTCGCGCTTGGAAGAGCGAGGAAGGTTGTGATGATAATATTATAGTCGCCTTAGCAAGAGGCTATGATGAGATCTGATTAGATCAATTATGGAGTACGTCCAACCTCCATAAAAGTCTGTTTATAGCCGAATGTGCTAATTGCTGGTAGATGGTATCTTGCAATGCGCAAGTCATGAGCTTTTTGTAGCCATTGGACGCAGATTCGTATGATGTTTAGAGTGTGACATACCCAAGTTGAGTGGGAGCTCCATCATAGCATGTATACATACTACATGTGCTGAGTAAGTTCGACCACAATAGTGGAGTGACAGAATGGATTCCTGCTTCGTCACTGTGTGAGCGCTTTATTTGTTCTAATGTACCCTTTGGGACTCTGGACCATGTCACAAGGTGTAAGCTTGATGACGCTACTTTAGCATGTATCCAATGGCCAAGAATGATGCGGTCTGTCGGAGCATGTCTGGGAAAGCTGTCAAGACCAAACTGATTGGCATGAGTGTCCGAGGAAGAACCAAGTTGGTAACGCTTTTTTTTTTGTTCTATGGCTCATAGGCCGGCCGATTAAGTCGAAATTTGTTTTTGACATAGTCATGAGCATATATACATAATTGAAAGAGACAAGCATGCTCTATCATAATATGAGGAATCAGAGATGCTTGGTCTGATGCGACCACACTAGTTTGGGGTATATGCGAGTTTCTGAGTTGTAGAATTATGTTAGTTTGGTGATGACTTAATATAATTCTCCTCACCATTCCTTATCGCTTGGTCGCACGCTTTATTCCATGTATGAGAGAGGGCAACGTGAAATGAGAGACGATTGAGAAATGATTTGGATATTGATTCAAATATGTATGAGTGGGAGATGTAGATGTATATGGGTTGAGCTTATGGCCCAAGGCCCAATACATCCATTGAGTCGGGCTTGTGGCCCAAGGCCCAATAGACATCCATATTATGCACAAAGACTAACCCTAGCCGTCAACCATGTAAAACAGGTTTGACCTAGGCTAGGGTTTGAGCCCTATAAGTAGGTGCCTTTGCCTCCACTCACAACACACAAACAACATGACAATACTCTCGTTCTCACAACATAGTTCGTTCCTCTTGGAGAATCACCAACGAACTCCAAGGGCTTAAGGTGTATATTAAAAGGTAGATTACTCTAGTAGTAATCTATTGAATACCAACGAGGATTCAAGATCTAGAAGGCTTGTAGATGGGCTTGATGATCCGGGGAAATCAGACTTCCGCTGCAAACAGGCATAATCAGGTATATCGAATACCCGACTTTATTATGCCAGATTTTCCAACAGTCTCTCGTGCTATTTATATCACGAGTCACCCAATTCCAGACAACAATGATTCTCCCTCAGCCCAAGTCATTCTACCACAGAAGCAACTTGGTGGTAAATCAGATATGTGCGTCTCTATTAACTTCCTGAAGTCATATTTGCATGCTATGAAAAGGTCTTGTATATCGTGTTCGTTTTGAGTTGATCCTGTTTCTTATGCTAAAGGTGCTTGTTCTGCTGCTCATATGCTCACAACTTCTTGGACCATTCGACGAAATCTTTTATGAGTTTGTACCTGTAATACCCGCGAAATGTTATTTGATTATGTGCCATGATGATAATTTATGATATGTTTAAGGGTTGTGGTGTATTAAAATTGGGGGTTATATTTATGTTAGGATGATATGATTTAGGGGGCATGTTGGGTGTTTTAAAGGATGTATTAATTTAAATGAAGTTATAAAATATCGAGTGATGATATTTTAATACATCGTACTAAATACCGGTTAAACACCACAAGGCACCCCTACCCACACCACCCCCACCCAATCGGTCACCACCAACCCTTCCCCAAGTGCAACCTCTTCCCACTTGGCAACCCATGCCCCAACTTGGTCCAACCCATGCCTCATCATACCATTCCACCCCACATCCCTTCTCTTCCTTCCTCCCTCTCCATTCACGTTTCTGGCAAGCAGCTTTAGGGCACGGAAGAGCTTGGTAAAGGTGCTCAAAATCCTTGCAAAAAGAGGAGCAAAAGAGAGGGGTAAGTGGGTACACTTGTTTTCTGGGTTTTTGGTTGAGTTTGAGTTTGGTGGGATGATTTTATGCATGCTAAGTATAGGTTTGGGTGAAACCTTGGTATGGGTGCTTGCCATGGTAGTACTATGTAACTACTAGCATGTATGTTCGAGCATGTTTACACTGTTTTATGTGATAGATTTTCTGGCTATGAAACTATGTGCTCGAAACCTGGGCAAGGAAGAGCATGCTCTGTTTTATGTATAAGTTGGTTGAGGTTGAAGATTTTGATGATGTTATGATGCATGTTAGCTTAGGTTTTGTTAAACCTTTGATTTAAGTACTTACATGGGAAGTTTTGAAGTTCCTAACATGTTTGTTTGAGCAAGTATGTTGTGTTATGAAGTAGATTGATGTGATATGAAATGAGGTCTCGAAAATCTGGAAAATCCCGATTTTCAGAGTGCTCGATCGATCGAGATTTTTGTACCGATCGATCGAGC